>JABCKO010023879.1:0-20044 GCA_018855915.1 Tephrocybe sp. NHM501043
TTATCCAGTCGTAATCCGTATCATAGAGAACTAACATATTTCATTCAACTTAGAGGTGTAACTACCTACCTAGTTACACCTCTAATTAGAGGGGAAGGGTGGGACAGGCAGGTGTTTGGCAGTGAAACCACCTTCACCCAAATCCTATTTGGGAGAGGATCAGAGGGCAGATCTAGGCCAGTCTCACTGCTATTGAGTTTTTCAGTGTTCCCGCAGGTTCTAATTTGATGTATGTGGTTGGCAGCTCTGATTTGGAGGTGCCAAATTTTTGGTGGTGGTACTAATTCAAAAAAAAAATATATATATATATATTGGATTTCATAAACACAATATTGCCATGTACTACAGATGTCTTGTATGAGTAAATAATCACCAACCACATATCATGTAACGCATTATTCTGAAATCATTGTGGGAGAAAGTGTATTGGAAGCTCGTTGCATAAAGTTGCCTGATGAACTTTCATGCCGTTTGACATGGTATGTCACCTATGCACACCCTGCTTCCCCGGCCTCTCCACCACCACCAGTGCAGACAATGGCTGATATGGTCTCACAATGTTGCAACCGCCAATTTGGAGGATGTTTTGGCGGTGTGGGGTTCCAAAAATTCAGAGGCAGTTTATTTTTAGAAAAGTACAGACTGTACCTAAGGTAGTCTATTTTTAGAGCAGTCCAAATCATTGGTTCCAATTTGGAAGTGACTCTCGGAGGGCCTATTGGAACCGACCAAATAATGGGCCTACAAGGGTCCCACGTGACCGAGACTTTCAATGCCTTAGGTGGATTTTGTCCAAGTATCAGGCATCTGTATTCTATATATAGGATTATCAGAAGGTTCCGCAGATAAGGATATGGTTAGCATATTATAGTATGTGCAGGGCTCGGCTTGGCCCACTTGGGGCTGGGCTTGCAAAAGCTCAGGCTCATCAGAATTGTGAGCCGAGCCTTGAGCCCTCAAGCCGAGCAGAATACATCATTCTCGTTAGCAAATTTCTGAAATACTAGGACGTCAGACCTCCCTCTTGTGAGTACCAAATTGGATTCAGATGATGAAGAGACATGGAGAATTGTGAGACAAGGCCATGGGATGAACTGATAGAGATGACAAGGATGAGGAGAATGATATCAATGATGACATTTCAGAATGTCAAAAACTTGTATTTCTCTAAGATACATGATATAATCGACGGATGTCTCCGAAAACATATGTATGATCTAACTACAGTACAAAGCCTAAAATTTCGGGCTATTACAGGGCCTAGGCCTAGGATAGATAGATAGATAGATAAACCGACAACGGTCCGCGCACGAACAGTCGTACCCACTGACACAGGCCGCAGCGCTGTGGAGAGCCTTAGTAACTACAGTCGAGCCCTGAGCCCTCGGAAGCCTGGAAAAAGGCCCGGCTGGGCTTGGCTCAAACCAGGGCCAACTTGTCGGGCTCAGGGCTCATGAGCCCAGCCCAGCACATCACTAAGCGTATAGAGTCGCGGCAATTGGATTCCAGGAAGTTGGAACCGAACATCTTCCGGGTTCGGCAGGCAAACCCTTCATCATCCCTCTCACGGTGGTCGTTCTTGGGCCCGATCTACTGTAACCGGCGAACTCCACTCTAGGGCAACTGCGCGACGTCGAACACGCTGTACCTGTAGCTACCCTTTATGGCTGTTGAGTCAATCCTAGCTACAGGCGATTAGGACTTTTTTTGATAGGGTAATTGGCTTTTTTGAGTTCTTAGCTATCCTTGGGCCATCAGCGCCTCCTACTCAACGTGTTTGTCGCATGACATACCTTCCATGACTCACTGTATCCGCAGAAGCTTTCTTGCCGGCAATGAGTGTAATAGTTGGGCAAATAAGCTCATATCCTATCCCCTCTATCCTTGTACAAGGTTTATCAAGATGGTCGTATCACGGATCGCCCCGTCTATGAAGTCACCACAATTCTAGACCAGAACCTATGCTGCTCACCGTCGCTATAAAAGACCCTCAGTGCTGCAGTTCTTTGTTACATCTCCAGTCTATGCGATCCTCCTACTGCCAATTCCAACCTTGACTAGGTGGTGCAAATGTTTTCTCTTCGTGGCAACTCTGTGACGAACACAACCTCGGCTTTAAATCACCAGTATTTTAACACAGATCGTGTAAACCCTTTTTTAGGCAACAAATTCGCAAACCAGAATTTTCGTGTTGAGTTACAGGAACTGCAGAAGCCGGACAGAGGACGGAAGCGAGTAATCGGGCTTTAATCTCTATAGCGTGGTCCTGCTAATTTTCTTTACAGATGTTCAGCAGCACCAGTTGATCGTCGTCCACTTGATCCACCTCCAGTCGCACTTCTCCGCCTATATCATGTTGACGATTTGGGTATGAATACGCAAACCGAGAGAGAAGTCTCCGATTACAGGTTAGCAATTTAACATACCATAGGCGTCCAATTAGATTTCATTTACTGAACAGTTTTCAACGATAGGGACGTACAGGGTCATGTTTGTGCGGTGGATCTATATGCAGTGCCCGAGGCAGTTTGGAAAAACGCTTCTGCTGAAGCCGCTTCATTGGCTTCAGCCAACGAGGGCAACCCGAATAATTTGGACACGGCGATGCACCCTCTCTCTGAGCCTCCATCTTTTTACACCCCTCCGTGGTCCCTGGAGAGATCTAGTTTTGGCACGCGGGGCGATTTTCAAGTCGTTCCATTCCAGAATCCATTGACAGAAGATTTAGTCGGAGAAAGATTCGCTGAGGCTGACCTTGTGGATTATCAAGGTCGCAAGATGATCATGTTTGTGTTCGGTGTGAGGCGTGATTTCCCCGGGAGAAAGCGCATAATTTCTGACGCTTGTTGATATACAGGATTTGTCCGTGAGGCGAGTAGGAACGTTCATGCTTCGCTATCGTATCTTCGACATATCATCGCTCGCAACGCCAGGAATGGAGACGTCTCTAAAGGCAGAAGTTTATGGCGGTCCCTTTAAGGTCTATTCTACTAAGGAATTCCCTGGTCTCTGGCCCTCCACTGACTTGACCAAGGTATACCTGTGGCAAAACCTCTGATGTCATGCTTTACGGAGGCTGATCCCCTTTTCTAGCTCTTATCGTTGCATTCAATTCGAGTTACTGTTCGACATGAGAAAAGAACTTCAGCGAAGCGGATTTCGAGCGAAGAAGATCAGAGATGGGCAACTGTGGCGTAGTATCAGACATTAAGTTACAACATGTGTGGCATGTGCTTAAAGTTCATCGGAAATCCGAACTTCTACTTCACGTTTCAACTGATCACCATGGAGCTTACGCAGCCAACCTCGAACAATAGTGTTGAACTCGACATGGTTCTCCAGGTGCACCCAATGAGCTCCCGTCAGTACCTGCCTATCCGTTAATAATTGTCATCCTCAAGCTCGACACATTAGTACCTCAGTTGTCAATTCTGGTACGAATTCGGCCGTCTTAAGAAGGTGGGCAGCTAATTTCCAATCAGCAACAGGATCCTATTTAAATAGAAGCGTTAGATGACAGGTAGTCATGTCATCGGCATCTACCCACATTGAGAGGGTAAACGGCGAGAGCTGGTACCGAAATAGTGAAGTTTCCCTGTTTTTGGGCTAGCTCCCAGGCAGCATGTCGATTCTATGGCTAATGAGCCATAATACGCTTTCAACAATCGATAAACAGTACTTCGGTCATATAGAATTGCAGGGCTGAAAGCAAGTGTCATTGCTTACGGCAAAAGAAAAACAAGACAGGCACGTACTATTCCGGAAGCCTTGGAAGCCGTACTGCTCGACGAAGTAATCTTCTTCTTCGGGCGAAAGAAATGGAACCCGTGGAATCTTGTAAAACAATTGAAAGGTGGATTCTGCGGAAATCGAGTGCAAACGTACCTCATCGATATCATCCCATGCAGCCAGGAATGAATCTGCGCTTTGTAGATACGCATCTGGAGGTGGGCTATCAACAGTCCTTAGCGTTGCGCGCACAGTTCTTCTGATATCCCGGTCTAGTTCAGCTGTGGCGGCATTCAACTTGGAGTCAAAGAAAAGCTGATAAGTTAACTTAGGCAACACGGTGACCAGATGCTTAATTGGAACGAACGGTCCAGCAGCAGAAATATACTAGAGTAGGAAATGAATAACAGCAGAATTCATAGACGAACTAAATGATGGACGTACAGGAACTACAACCCCCACCACGGCAGTAAAAAGGTCTGGCCGCATACGCGCAGCTTCGTAACATATCTGTGACCCCCAGTCATGTCTGCACGATGACGTCAAAGGGTTTTCAAGCTTCAGTAACGACGATATCACATACCCCATGCAAATCGCAGAGCTGACGTTGGCATGCTCAAGTACGCAGACGAGATCTCCAACCATATCTCCCATTGTCCCAGAGGACCTTACATCGCCCGGGTGAGTGGATTCGCCGAAGCCTCTCAAATCAGGTAATACAAGACGGTAGTCCCTCTGCGATGACGAAAATGGGTCAGATAACTTTAACCGATAGCACGAACGACTGACCTCAAATTCTTCGATCTGGTTTGACCACGTACTCCACAAGCTGGGCCAACCATGCACCATTATCATAGTCTTTTCTGCGCTAGGGTTGACATCGACGTATCCTTGTTTTGCATCATTGTTCAGATCATTTAGTAGCAGGATGATATTGTAGAAACATACGCAGTGAAATCTCAACTCTTTCCAGTCGTGGCGATCGCTTCAACGCGTCACAAGTCGCGACATTCTTCGCATAACCCCTTGGGTTGAACGCGAAGGCCAGAGGGGCCCAAGCAAGAAGGCCAGTAGTCACAGTGATCAACGTCTTTGTATACATCGCTACACTAGTACACGCTCAGAACCAAGTTGCAAATGCCGGTCGAGTTCGATGGTAGGGAGATGGACGTCACTCAGAAGTTCGGAAACTTCGATTGTCCCGACGCGATTTCTGGCAAGTTCCATTTGATTTCGATCCGGCATCGAAACTTCTTCGAACCTTTATAAGAGCTATCTCCTTCTCTCCGATGTTGTCATTTGTTTCAGGAAGGCTCAAAGATCTTGTGTTTCATAAGATATCAATTATCATCATGACGACCGGATCCATTTGATAATTGACCGGCGATGAGGGAGTGCGTGTGAGCCCTGTGCGAGTCCATACTCAGAGTGAGTCTGTATCTTTGATGAAAATATGTATTTTTGAATCGATTCAAGACTGAAGTATGGGTGTCGGATTGAAAAGAGACAAGACGGAACGAAGAAAAGTTTCAAGCTCAGATAACTACCCGAACAGTGAACGAACCGTGAACTCCACAGCCTCGCAAGACGGAAAGCCCTTGGCAAGGATTATTCACAGCAACTGGCCGTCATGATATGCACAGATTATAAAGTTATGATAGATATACAAGATGAGTAAGAATGCCGAAAGTAAAGCTACGTTGAGAAAGCACTCGCAATAGATGGTACAAGACTAATCAACATCTTCCATGCTTCCATAAATTGAAGGCGGCGGCTGTAAATTAAATGAGAAGGGAAACGACGTGCCATTGGGTCCGAATGGTGGGGCAGCTGTCGTTGGTTTGTCGGATGAGCGTCGCTGTTTGCTGACTATTTTCTTTCTCTGGAGACTACAGAAGTTCGAGAGCGCTTGTAGTCCCCGGGCGACATGGTCTTTTCCCTGCACCTCAGTAAGTCTATGGTCACAATGTAATTAGTTCATCCTTTAAGTTGCTACAAGACAACTCAAACTTACCGAACGATCATGCAGTCCACGATATCTGAACTGCGCAAGAACGGCATCAATTGCAAGGCTTTAGCATAAGTGTTGCTCAGCACTGTTCTCATGGCGGTACCGTCTTTCCAAATAGACGAAAGATTGTGCCATCCATCGAACCTGTCTTTGAGCGGGGGTCGGAACTCTTCCTTCAGGTCCTCCCAATCCGGATCCAATTCATCAACATCATCAAGGAAGCCGGCAGGATCCTCTGGGCCTCCGTCCTGAACGCCGGGGCCGCCCATCGGGAATCCCATCATCATTGCCGCAAACGCTAAAGGGTTCATGGGCGCCGAGTGCGTCATGATCACGTCTGTCCATTGTTGGATGCGCTCTTTTCGTTCTGGTGACCCAAACCGCAGCTTCAGAATCCCATCGATCTCCATCTTATGCTCGTCAAGGCCAACATTCCCAAACACGCCAGTGACAGCCGCATAGATCGTACGTATTGACTCAAATAGTTCGCGCTCAAAGATCTGCATGCCAAAGGGAGCGAATCCGTGGTCATTGAGAACACGGACGGCAGATTGTAGCACCTCGGTGTCTCGCGGACGCAGTAGATACGAGTGGCTATCGAGGATGACCTGAATCTTGTACGCGTCGTCTTTGGAAACATAGATCTCGAGCGCACCACCAAAAGTATCGGGCGACTTTGTCGCGTTTTCGTGAGTTTCTTTGAGGAGGAGGTCGTCGGCCGCGTCGGGATCGACACTGATGGCGCGGATGACTTCGAACATGCGAAGTGAAGGCATGATGCAGAAGTGTGTATGCAGGCATTCTTCTACAAGTTCTCGTAGCCGTACCTGGCATTCCTCCATTACTGGCGGCCAGTGCGCGGCATGGAAGGAGCACATCCCACCTGGGTGGTGCGAATCTTCATCGACGTAATCCTCGTCGCCGTCCTCGTCAACATAGTCCACGATATCTTCATCCGGAAACTCTTCGTCTTGGCCGTAGTAATTGTCGTCTTCAGCTCCTTCGTATTCGTCGAGCATTGCTGGGGGGTCCGGTGAGTCGCATTCGAAGACATGCCTGCAAACTCACATGGATTCCCTCCATATAATAGGCGCTCCAATGCATCCCAACCCATCGTCATCTCAATATCGTCAAACATTCCTGGAATCCGGCGCTTCACTGAGGGAGTTCCGTGGGCTAACATCGACACAAACATCTCGCGCCAGATCCACAGGACAGCTCTGTCGAGAGAGTTCGGACCACGCAATGCGAAGGATTTGACCGTTGACCCGTCTCGGGCTTTAATTGAAACATCGATAGGGAGGTTCATCAGTGCGCATTTGCATCTGCAAACGTTCTTAGTGATCTCTCACAACTGGATGGCAAGGTACTCACCCCACTCGCCCCTGCATCTCCGAAAGCGACCGCGCGACGTCGGCCGTGAACAGCAAACAGACGTGCGCCTGGTGGTAATCGTCGTGGTACTCGTATACGACGGACCAGATGTCGTTCAACCAGCTCGTGAGACTATTGACGACTTCCGCTTGAAGTTCTTCGCGATTTGAAGACGCCCTTGTGATATCAAGCTTCGCATCGAGATGAAGTGCATCCATAAGGCTGCTGATCTCCTTTTTCTTGCCCTTCAAATCAAGCTTTGGCATCGTTCGATAACGCGACTGCATTTCCATGACAGCAGACAGGACTTTTGAAAGACGACTTAGTTGAATCCTCGAGCATTGATAAGGAGCTATACCATTATTAGACGCATCTTCTGGTAAGGTATCTAGAAGGGAAAATAAATGTTTTTCGAGCACACGTCGTTGTGCGTCCTGCGGCAAGGCATCATATAACTTGGTCAACCTTGTTTGATATCAAGATTTGACTGAAGTCCAATAAATAGAGAACAGCTGACCTCGCGCTAGTCGCAGCCATTGTGAAGCTTTGAGGCTGAATAGCAATTGCCAAGCCTTCAAGTTTCCTCCCTGAAACTGCTTTTCGAGTCTAAAAGCTCTTGCCAAAGGAGATAACCAAGCATGATATCTTTTGTTGTTTTTTATTGACTTAGGTAAGTAGTACAGAGCTCAAGGGCTCAACACAATTAGCGGCACGACCCTTATCCATGATAATTGTGTCCTTGTACTCTGGTTGCTCTGGTAGCTTCCAAGAGAGAAGCGATGAGCCCCTTTTTCTTCCAGAGAACATGCCGGACAAGGCAGGATCATTCATTCTTACTCTTCAAGCCGCATCAGGAGAGATCTGCCTCGAGGCGTTACCAAACCTGGTTGCCGACCTCGTTGTCTTTCCACAAGGTGTCCGACACAAATCAAACACGTTTAAAACGCGCTGTACATCACGCTAAAGGTCGTCCAGTCTCAAGAAAGAACTTTGTACCTTCTTCCTGCCTTCTTATCCTGCACAGTTACCCTTGATCTCATGGCGACTAGTCAACGAGCTCCTCCACCTCGAAGGCCACCTGCCCACACAGTTACGCAAGGTAAGCCTTTCTGTCTTCTTTTATGCCTTTCTACTTTTCTACGAGAAGGTGGTAGTAATTTGTTGGATTATCGGTTTTCAATCGGCCCATCGTACATTGAACGATGATAAGTTGGTTTCCGTAGCTGACTCTACTGCGACAGGCTCAATGCAAAATCTAAGAGAGTCCTCGCGATCACCTTCAATCAGATCTCGAACGCTCAAAACACACTCGATGCCTATCGTCCCCAGTGCAATGCAGATCTTCGCTACATCTAATGCAACGCAGCCTTCTACACAACCGCAGCCCAGTCCGCCATCGTCAATAAACTCACGCAGATCACCACCCAATGGCGTATCTGTACAGAGACTTCTTCCAACTCCACCTCATCCTCCTTCAAATACTCAGGATATGAGCCCAGACCGGCATGGCTCCCCTCCTCTGTCTGCCCAGCATTCATTGAACCAGCCGAACCCGCATTATCCTCGCCCCATGCATCGAAATGCACCACCGCAATTTATTGCGAATTACCAGAAAATAGATCAAGAGAGCTGGGAGGTCACCGAAGAGCTTTTGGCCGATATTGAACGTGCCGATTTGCAGCAATCACAGGCTCAGGCAAACCCACCGAACTCGTATGCTTCCGTGTATCTCCAGAATCAGGCGAGCTCACCACCCAAGGATCCCGCTGTTGAAAGGGTTCGTGCTATGGAACGCTCGAGCCCTAAAGAACCCGACATCAACCAGCAACAACGACGTCAACAGGCCGCTCGCGAAAGCCCTAAGGCTCGCGAGCGCCAGCCAACATCACCAACTGCTCCCACATTCTCCCAACCGCCTTCTCAGAGTCCGGAGCGTCGCGCGTCGCCTTTTCAAAGTGGAATCGTCTCTGGCGAGCATCCTACAGGCTATATCCAGTACACTCGCGAACCCCCTCCGGCGATACGTCGTAGTTCGAACGCTCCAACTGCGGAAAATCGTCAGGCTGTGCCTTCCTTGGCAACGCAGACGCCGCCTTTGCAAGCGATCCCCACTCGTACTCCTGATAGATCTCTGCCAGTTCAGGAGGAACTTGAGGATGAACCCTCTAAAACCGGTGCGGGCACGCGCCAAACTTGGCAGGAGATCAATGATGGACAACACGTGCGCCACACAGGTGCCTCGCCCACACCGTCATCTGACCTGAATCCAGAAGGAGGTTACACCGATCACATTCGCGATGGGAGGTCAAGTCGGACGGGACATTGGGAGGAGACTGGGCCTCCGCTTCAACAGCAGGATACCTCCCTACAGCAGAGATATTCTGATCGAGACCGAGAGCCTGAAGATGAAGGCAGCAGTGGATACACGCCCCGCTCCCCGACCGCAGAGCTTCCTGAACATCCTCCATCTAAATATTACCCGCCGCCCCTTGCAGCCGCTCGGCCTAACCAGCAGCAGGTTCCACGCAGGCAGTCGAGAAATGGATCGACAGACCAGCTTGGGTTGCCTTCCTTTGATACTTCTGTCTTTGAAGGTGACACAACCATGCTGGTAATGGGGTCGGAGGTGCCTACACAGCATATCGAGCCACGCAGGCAGCCTCAAGCTCCTCCACCCCCAGCCGAGCACTATCACAACCCCCACCAGTACACTCAATCCCCTCAGCAATATCATCAGTCCGGGGAGCATCTAGATGACATGCAGCACTATGACTCTTCATACATCCAGTCCTACATTCAATCACCGCGCCCCGAAGCACCAGTACCACCGACGCCGCATAGTCAAACCGCAGCGCCGTCGCCGTCGCCACTCCTTTCGGGTAACTACGAAGATAGTAGAAAAGAACTCCCTCCCTTCAGCCCCGTTGCACCCGTTGGGTCTCCTTACCCATATCCTTTCGACCACATGCGGCGGAATCAGGCATTCTCTGGATATCCCGACCGCCCTCGGATCCCGGTGTCCTTCAGTAAAAATGAACGTAACAACATGCAACAGCAGCTCACTCGACAATGGGAAGTCTACGCGCAGAACCACCGGTATGGCAACGTTTCCGACTCAACTTTCTCCCCTTCTTCGACCCCATTCGAAGGCGCTGCCTACTCTCCCTGGGCATTCCTCCATACAAATAGAACCATGGGACACCTGCAAGACACAACGAGTATGCGGTCGAGCCCGAGCCACGAGCCCGTCGAGCTTCCTGTGCCGCCGCCCACGATTGGCGTGAAGAAAAGCCAGCGTCCAATGGTGCTACGAAGACGTCAATCTGGTCGCAAGCCACCGCCACGAGTGGACAGCACGCAGCCCCGAGAGACGAGTCCAGAACCATCATCATCTGGCGAGGAGACCGCTGGTGAAGAACGCTTCGGGACTCTGAAAGATGGGAACTGGCCAGTTGGTACAATTGCCCCAATTGCTATCGCCGATGATAAAGACGAGTGGGTGGATGAGGAAGATGACGATGACGACCTTCTGGAGCTCGAGTACCACCAAAATTACGTCAACAACGTCGAGAAAAGACGTCGGCGATGGGAGGTTGGTTGGGAGGCCCTCACACAAGCTGTGTGTAGCATTACTTGATCTCTTCGTTTCATGAATACTGATAATTTTGACTCATCTAGTTGCAGAACCTCGACCGACAAACGGATGCCACCATCGTGGTTATGGCTGCACCTTCACATTCTACCAAACTATTCTCAGCTACATCCCGATCTGTTCGCCGACAAGCAGGTGCGGCCACAAGTGCTGTTGTGATGAAGGAGATGCGTACCGCCTTTGGCCGCATCGCCGCCCAACGCCGGAATTCCAGATCTCAGAAATCATCGCTGGTCGACCGCTTTTTGACTTCTTCGGGGTCGTCTGGTAATGGGTCCGATGGGAGCTCTGAGTCTCGTGAGGTGGATTTGAAGCGCGCCCTTGGGGCTGCCCTGGGAAGCCTTGCTTCTCTTGGAGGAATATACGAGCAGCGTGAGGCGCGGTGGCATGATGAAATGCGGCGTATTTCGGAGGATCGCGAAAGGGTTGAAATGCTTCTGCGGCAGGCCTTAGGTGAAACCCACTCGACCGAGCTTATCAACGGTATGGAGAGCCATGCATCATCTTGAATCAGGATTTAGTAGGACACAGCATATGTCCCTGACGCTCAGGAAACCCTTTACTTTCTCTATGTAATAATCTACTATAAATATGTGCTGTGTCCATGGCAAGGCTTCTGTTCTTGAGCACTTAAGCTTGAATATTTTTGGTCCTGTCACGATTGATACAACTCCGACAATCACGGGCTACATCATGAATATGTATGATCAGTAATTTGAATTCGATACTTCTGAAATCTATGAAATCTAAGATAATCCTCGCCCTTTTCTTTGCTCGGAAAGTAACACACCGGGGATTAACATGTTGGCGAGGTCCTTACTCCTAGTCTGAAAACAATAGTTTAAGAAGCACCGGTTTTAGTTTTGGGAGTCCCAAAACTAATTGTTTAGGCATGGGTTCAGGGCTACCTCGAACTTCTTTATTTCTGGTGTGAAGGTTATGATGACCCCTGATTATGACAACAACGAGACACGGTCACCATCGGATTTTTACTCAGCACTTTTTGATGTTCTTTCTTGATATAGGGAATGGTTTTATAAAAGGTAAGCCCGTTTTCTCTGTTGCTGAACTTGTACGCATCCAAACCGAAATCGCCCCCAGATTATATTGAAAATAGTTTAAGGTATAAGTAATCCCCTGTCTATCATCAGCTACCACTTAGAAATACCCATAGGGCAATAATAGTCGAATGGCCTCGTCCACCGGCAGTCCCGCATACTCCGATGGAAAGATCGATTTTGTTTTTCAAGGGGAAACCTATCAGACTTACTATAAAGTCATTGGAGACATCAAGACAAGCAGCAACCGGACTCCGCTTGTTGTTCTTCACGGTGGCCCAGGGCTTTGCCACAATTATCTCGCCCCATTCTCCGATCTTGCTACCAAACACGACATCCCTGTCATTTTTTACGATCAGTTAGGCAACGGCCTCTCTACTCACCTTCGAGACAAAGATCCAGCGTTCTGGACTATTGATCTTTTCATCAACGAGTTGGAGAATCTCCTGAAACATTTTGGTATTCAGGACGCTTTTGACATCGCTGGCCACTCCTGGGGCGGCATCCTTGCAAGTGAATTTGAGGCTCGCAGGCAGCCCGTGGGCCTTAAGCGGTTAATTTTGTCGGACTCGTTGGCTGCATACAGCCTTTGGATCCAGTCGAACATACAGCTCTTGCAGGCGTTCCCAGCGTCCGTTCAGGAGGGAATTATGGCTGGAATGAAGGAACCAGCAAAATTTTATAGCGCTCTCCTGAAATTTCATGCGGTGCATGGCTGTGTAACTAAGCCGCCCCTCCCGAATATCTCTACACCATGGACCAAGTATTTGGCCCCAACGGAGACCCCACAGTTGCTTCTGCACCGTACGTCATTTCAAAGCCCTTTCAAACCTACATTGACATGGACGAACAGAATTCTGAATGAGTGGTCAATTATTGACCGCCTTCATCTCATCCGTGTTCCCACCTTCGTCATCAATGGCCGCAAGGACATCTCGCAGGATTTCGTAGTCAAGCCGTTTTTCGATAAAATTCAGAAAGTCAAGTGGGTTACTATGGAAGGATCTAGCCATATGCCATTCTTTGAAGAGAGAGACAGATACATTTACCTTGTTGAAGAATTTTTGCGGTAATACTGCTTGAGGTCTTATAACATTCAAGTTGTTCATGCATGATCTCTGTTGTAGTGTTTTTATCGCAATTTTCATTGCTTTCCCGATGAATCAGATCACCCTGCTTTAAATATGCCATGAGCTGGATGAACTCTGGTTCTCATCATAACCTGTAACATTGGCTGCGGTTTTGTTCACCAAGTAAGCGCCACGGGCTGTCCACAGTTACCAAATCGGGAATCCAGAACTTTTGCCGCCATCAGACACGTCAATCCGCAATTTCTCCCAAGTTTCTACATCCATTACCCTTTCTATCACCCTACTCTCCTGTAATTCTTGGACACGACATATTCTAGCGTGAAAGCGCACGAATTTCTATGTCCGGCCATGTTAGAGCACGAAGACCGGCTTCTCCACCACCAGGGGCTCCTCACGCGGCACCGGTAGCTTCTCAGCGATTCCCGCACCCTCGGGACGACCATTTAGATGCCGATGAACGGAGGGCGGCGGCTTCGAAGGGATTTGCCCCAGGAAGGTCCAAGCAGTATCCATCGGGCGGGTTGAGCTTGACGGGGGGCGAGGTGAAGCTACTGTTCTTCCTCGTCCTCGTGGCAGCGGGTGTACGGTTATTTCGATTGTCAAAACCAAACAGCGTTGTGTGAGTGTTTTATACTTCTAGTTTGACTATGATCTGACAGAAGACAGCTTTGACGAGGTCCACTTTGGCAAATTCGCTTCAAAATACATCAAGACACAATATTTCGTCGATGTGCACCCGCCATTGGCGAAGCTGATGATAACATTCGCTGCATTTGTATTTGGATACGACGGCCAGTTTGACTTCAAGGATATTGGAAAGTGTGTGGTTAGTTTCGTATTCGAGATCTCTGACTGACTTGTACAGAATCTATGAACATGTACCATACGTCGCGATGCGTATGGTTCCAGCGACGCTGGGCGTTGCGACTGTGCCTCTTGCATACCTTACTTTGCGTGCGCTTGACTGCCGCGCCACCACCGCTCTTTTGGCTTCCCTCTACATCACCTTCGAAAACGGGCTCGTCACTCAATCAAGGCATATCCTTCTCGACTCCCCCCTCATTTTCTTTACCGCCCTAACCACCTTCTTTTGGTGCGGCTTCTCCAACGAAGATAAACACCGACCCTTGACGTCGTCCTGGTGGACGTGGCTCACACTCACCGGACTCTCGCTCGGCGCTGTTGTCAGTTGCAAGTGGGTTGGCCTCTTCACGATCGCTACCGTGGGTGTTAGCACAATATTGCAGCTATGGAACCTCCTCGGTGACCTGCGGGTGCCTCCAAAGTTGTTCGTTCGACACTTTCTTGCCCGAGCGATCTGTCTCATTGCGGTACCCATGGTGTTCTACATGGCGATGTTCCAAATCCACTTCCTCATTCTGGAGAACTCCGGAGACGGTGATGGGTTCATGAGCTCCGAGTTCCAACACACCCTCAGTGGCCGGGGCATGTCGGACACGTTCGCAGATATCGGTGTTGGCTCCCAAGTGACTATCCGTCATGTTAATACTCAGGGCGGATACCTCCACTCCCATATCCACACCTATCCAGGTGGAAGCAAGCGTCAGTAACGGACATCATTCTCACAACTCTTACTTATCTTTCCCCACAGAACAACAAGTCACGCTATATCCGCATCGCGACTCGAACAATGACTGGCGTATCTTCAACGCTTCAGACCACTCCGGTGACTCTGACTGGACGTCCGATCCCCTCTCCTACATCACTGCTGGTAGTCGCATCAAGCTCAGGCACATTGTAACCGAAAAACACCTCCACTCACACGACCACCGTCCACCTGTGTCAGATGTCGACTTCCAAAATGAAGTTTCTGCGTATGGATTGCCTGGGTTTGCAGGCGATGGGAACGACGACTGGTATGTCGAGATCGACCACGGTGATAAGCGCGATAAGGAGTCAAAGAATCGGCTTCGCACTCTACGTACCATATTCAGGCTCAGACACGCGCTCACTGGTTGCTATCTTTTCTCGCATAAGGTCAAGTTGCCAGACTGGGGCTTCGAGCAACAAGAGGTGACATGCAATAAGAATGCAGTCAGGGAAAACTCGCTGTGGTATGTTGAAACCGCGCAGCACCCTGCCTGTACGTGTCCCTTCTTTACATGCTCTTCAATTTTCTGACGGACGCCTTTGCGCAGTGCCTCCTGATGCACCAAAGGTCAACTACAAGCTGCCTGGATTTTTCGGGAAGTTCTGGGAGCTCCAGCAAGTTATGTGGACCACTAATGCTGGTCTGACTGATCGTCACACATACGACTCTCGCCCAGACTCTTGGCCTCGCCTCCGTCGCGGAATTGTAGGTTTTCTTTCTATCTTTGTAGCGACCTGGTCTTATAAAAGTCATAGAACTTCTGGGTCAAAGAGCACCGCCAAATCTATCTCATCGGCAATCCTGTGGTGTGGTGGCTTAGCACTGTTGCTATTCTTGCCTATGCCGCTGTGCGTGGCTTCCTTATTCTTCGTGCCCAACGAGGGTACCGTGACTTTGATAACAGTATGTTACCTTCTTCTGCCACCGTGTTTTCAAAACTGACTTTTTTCCAGCCAAGGTTGTCAAATACGATTCACTATGTGGCTTCCTTTTCGTCGGCTGGGCTCTGCATTATTTCCCCTTCTTCCTCATGAGTCGCCAACTTTTCCTCCACCATTACTTCCCCGCCTTGTATTTTGGCATCTTGCTCACTGGCGCTGGTTTCGACCTCGTTACATTGACACTCCGCCCGAAGATTCGCCTGCAGATTGCTGCAGTTTTTGTTATCCTCGCAATTTGGCAATTTAGCCGCTTCAGCCCTCTCGCGTATGGTACTCCCTGGACAAAGAGCAAGTGCATGAGCGCCAAGGTATTCAAGACGTGGGATTTCTCTTGGTGAGCGTGGATGCCCTTGCTTGTTGAAAATTTGCTGATCATCTCTCAATGCAGCAATGACTTCCTCGATGAAGTGTGTATTATCATCACTCTGCATGATCCTCCCCATACTGACATATCTCCAAAAGTATTCGCAATACAACCACATCGGTGGAACACCACTCAAGTCACAAGTTCCAGTCGCTCACACGACGGTCGGCGGGGAAGTAGATGGGCGCCCAGCGATTGTCGTCCCTCATGGAGATGACAAAGAACCGTTCAACCCCAATGGCCAGCTTTCCCAGAACAACGTTGACCCTGCGCATGCTGATGGCGGCGATAAGAGCGACAGCGAGACCACAGGTGTGCGCGGGGAGAATGTTCCTGAGCCCGGGCGGAATGTGTTTGACAAGGATGAGGGTGATGTGAAGAGTAAGAAGGGCGACCATGAACCGCCAGAGGCGTTGCCTACGACGACGGAGAAGGATATTCTTGCTGTCGCTGGCGGCGGCGGTGGCGTTGCTGCACCTATTGTTGGTGGGACGGGCGCTGAGCCCAGGAAGGATGAGGTAAAGGATGAGTCTAAGAAGGAGACGGAGGCTGAGGTTGTTGCAACCACGACTGAAGAGGCCACTACGACTACCGCGCCTTCCACGAAGGAGAAACCCGCACCAGAAGTTCCGGAGAAGAAGCCTGTACCTGCTGGCCCGCTCGGCGAAGCTGACCTCGAGGCGAAGATTGCTGCTGAGGAGTTATTCCCTGGGGAGGCGCGGAGATGAGGGCTTTGGTAAAATAATATCGTTATATGTATGGACTTTGGCGTGTAGAAAGTGTACATGACCCTCAAGGTCCTTATTTAATCCATACGATTGCTTTCTTCCGAAATACTGCACCCACCAACCATCGAAATATTCTCCCACAATTGCATGAATGTCAAGAGTACATATTAGGTGTATCATATCCTCGCGAAATACAAGAGTTATCTAAGCAACGAACGCCTTGCCCTTCTCGATGTTCTTCTTGAGCTCAGGCAAGCAAGCATCGAGGAGCTTCTGCTCCTCAGCCGAGATCTCGCCGATGGGGTGAATCTTCTCAACACCGTTAACCTACAAGGGATGGTCAGAGTTAAACAAACAGCTAAGATGAAAAACACGTACACCGAGCTCAACGTTGGAAGCAAAGAACTCGATGCCCTTGTCAGCGAAGAGAGGGCTCTTGACAAAGGTGGGGGTAACGACACCCTTCTCGCCGCTCAAGCCACGGAGAAGGGAGTTGGTGAACTTGGCACCGGCGTAGGCCATGGACAGGGTAGCGCTTCCAGCGCCATCCTTGGCCTTGACAACCTCATCACCACCGAACTGGATGCGGTGCACAAGGGCATCGTACTGCTTGCCAGCGACAGACTTGCCCTGGGCAGTCTGGGAGAGAAGGGGGACGATGGTGGGGCCGCTGTGTCCACCGACGACAGTGACGGCAGTCTGGCTTGGCTGGGCACCAGAGACACCGGCGAGGAAGCGGGTGGCGCGGACAACGTCAAGGGTGGTGACACCGAAAACGCGAGCGGGGTTGAAGACGCCGGCTTTCTCGAGAGTAGAGGCGACGATAGGGACAGTGGAGTTGACGGGGTTGGAGATGACGAGAATGTGGGCTTCGGGAGCAACACGTCCGACAGCGGTGGCAAGGTCACGAACGATGGAGGCATTGGTCTAAAATTGTGTTTTGATTTTATCATAAAAAGAACGTGGCTGAAATAGACATACGTTGAAAAGATCGTCACGGGTCATCTACAAGACGTTAGAAGCTGGCAAAATTATTGGACTCTGAATAGACTCACTCCGGGCTGTAAAGCACAAAATGAGTTCCCACCATATGATTAGATTCTAGAAAGAAGTCTTACCTTGCGGGGGACACCAGCAGGGATCACAACAACCTTGACACCCTCCAGGGCTTCGTCAAGCTGGTCAGCAGCGTAACCTTTCACCTATAGCATCACCCTTATTCAATGACAGCTCAGGATGCTTGTAGCAATTTACCCACCTCGCTGGCAGTGTCAACGTGGCTGACATCTGCGGCAACACCAGGTGCGCCACGGATATCATACAGGCTCAAAGAGGTGACCAGAGGATCGCTCTTGAGCAGCAGAGACAGAGGCTGTCCGATTCCTCCTCCAGCACCGAGAACGGCAACCTTGAAGTTGCGCGAAGCGGAAGAAGAGAAAAGACGGGAGGAAGGCGCAAAGGCGCGGACAGCAGAGCGGGCGAACATGGTCCTTTTTAGTTTTGGTTTTTCGTGAAGGTGGTGGTCAAGAGAAAACTTGAAAATTCCGTTGGGACGTGGAGGTTTCCGTTGAAGTCCGATCCGGGGAAAGCCCCACGTGACATTCTATCGGACCAGTACGGCGAGAACTTGATCGGCATCTACAGTGGCAGCTTTTGCGCTTGTCTGGTTATTCACTACATATGTGTATCTTACTCAGTTGTGTTAGCAACCCCCAATTTTCTGTCGCGATACTGTTGTAGATGATCATCGCGACATAACTTCATAAGTACTTGTCGGAGTTTAAATTCGATCAGCCAAATTCAATTGCCAAAATAGGGATTGCTTACAGGGCAAGTAACGCGTGATACTTTGAACTCCCCACGTCCAATCACCTTGCAAGAATTCGCCTGATCAAGACAGCCCTGGGCAGCCTGTTTCTTCCCTTTGAAAGGCTCTAGGGAGACCGGGACTCCGCAGAAGCCTGTCGGTGTCAAGAACTTTCTCGCTCCATGTTATGGCGACAGACTTTTGGGCGAGTTCACATTAGTGAGCTTAGGAACCTCTTTCAATGGATTTAACTTATGGAAGAAATCGGCTGTTAGCAAACGATGGATAGTTGACCGCGCCACTCTGAAGCAGGCCAGAGCTGACGACCTCCATTACGTTGACGACCCAGATTATCTTGACTTTCTCGCGATATATTTTGGAAATGGTGAGTGACTTCTCTTCGTAAAGTTCTGACAATATGTTTGATTTATGCAGCCTGATTTGTTAGCTATCTCAAAACTTGGCAAGAAGATTGGACTACGTCAGCGGGCCATTGCGACCGCCACTGTGTTTTTTCGACGGTTCTATTTGAAGAATTCGTATTGTGAAACCGATCCATTCATGGTTATCGCAGCCTGCTGTTACGTCGCAGCAAAGGCAGAGGAGTCCCCCATCCACATCAAGAATGTTGTCACTGAATCGAGGTCGTTATTTAGCCGTAAGTTGACCCGAACGTCGCAGTATCATACCCAATTCAATTGATGACCATCGATCAGAGGAAGCTTACAGCGCCAAACACTTTCCTTCTGACCATACCAAACTCGCAGAAATGGAGTTTTACCTAGTGGATGACCTGGAATGCGACCTAGTCGTGTTTCATCCTTATCGAACGCTGCTTACGCTGTGCAAGAAGGAAACTCCGGACTCTGCGTCGCTTTTCGGTTCTGAAGAAGGCGAAGCCGACGAAATGGGCGCCGGGGTTGGCTCTGAAGATGGCGCGAGATATTGGGGGACAGGTGAAGGTCGACTTGAGCTAACCGAAGTTGCACTACAGACCGCTTGGTATGGTATAACTTTTCGCCGAGTGATGTGTACTGACCACTCATTTAATTGTGTAAAGGTTCATCATAAACGACACATATAGGTCCGACCTGTGTCTTCTACATCCGCCACACATCATTGCGATCGCTGCACTATACTTGACCTTTACTATACACAGTCCGTCAAAGAGTGGGGCACCTACGTCCAGCCCTTCCGTCGATCCCACGTCACTGCGGCATGTACCAACACCAACACCGCAGCCACGTCGTTCATCGCGTCAACATCCTCCATTAGAGGAAACCAAAGCGCCTCAAGACCCAATCGCGTTCTTCGCAGAGCTCAACGTTTCCTTGCCCCTCATCGCGACCGTGTCTCAGGAGATAATATCGCTGTACACGCTGTGGGAGCGGTATAAAGAGAGCGTGACGCCTGACGCCAAAGGACAGTCGCCTATGTCGGGCCCGACAAGTGGTTCTGTGAGCCCAGCCAAAAGGTCGGCTGCGGGAAGCAATGTAGGGACGCCTATGGATGTGGATGATACGGAGGGGTGGAATGAGGACGAATATGTGACGGCCAAGTTCTTGTCGCGTTTGTTGATCAGGATGAGGGAGTCCAGGATCGGGGATATGGCACATCCGGCAAGTGGACGCCCACTTGCAGTGAACAAGATGTTGGAGAGGACTCAGGCAGCAGGTT
>JABCKO010023880.1:8236-22143 GCA_018855915.1 Tephrocybe sp. NHM501043
TGATGAGCGTTGATTCCGAGCGGTAGTGCTCCATTTGAACTGCTCCTCTGCTCCTGATGCTCCCTGAGAAGCAGCTAACGGCGTAGCTCCTTCATGCAACATCCGAGCGAGCCACTACTCCGTCGTCATACCTCTTCTCACAAGCTCAATATGCCGTACTTATATAGCCGCCAGTACTGTGGGCAGGCCTTGTAAAAGCAGTAACCATCTCTGCACAGACCTTGACACCTGACAACGATGGATTACAACGTCAAGCCACAACACTTGCCTACTCTCTATCCTCTCAAGGATAGGAAATTGCGGTTCGAAACTCTTATGGTGGGCTCTCACGTCTTTATGCAGTGCAACATTTCTCTAATGCACAACTCCAGCTTCATGGCGGTGCACCACACAAAGATCCTGCAACGAATGCCAAAGCCGTACCGATCTACCAATCCGCATCCTTTGTTTTTGACAACTCTGCGCAAGGCGCAGCGCTGTTTGATACTTCATCTGTCAGCGGCAACTCTAATATCTACTCGTGAGTGACTTTCCTGTTTGTGTGATGAAGAAAAAAGTTGACTTTGATATGCGTATAGGCGAATTGGCAACCCAACTGTCGATGTTTTCGAAAGGCGTGTAGCGTTGCTTGAGGGAGGTGTCGCTGCCATCGCCACGGCGTCCGGACAAGCCGCACAATTCATGGCGTTAACGTGTCTCGCCAACTCGGGAGACAATATCGTCTGTGAGCCCATCACTCTCCCACTTGCCTCTTTGACTGGCTCTTATCGTTTTCATCTATGTAGCCTCTTCATACATCTACGGCGGCACACACAATCAGCTCAAAGTCCTCTTCAAGCGCTACGGCGTCACGACGAAGTTCGCACTGGGTGACAGCCCTGCTGCGATGGAGGCTCTGATCGACGAGAACACCAAAGCGCTGTACTGTGAGAGCATCGGGAACCCGAGGTACAACGTCCCCGATATTCCTGCACTCGCAGAGCTCGCGCATCGCCATGGTATTCCTCTCGTTGTGGATAATACATTTGGAGCATGTGGGACTATTGCGAGGCCGTTGGATCTTGGTGCGGATATTGTTGTGGAGTCGGCGACGAAGGTACGTTGGGTTGTTACCAATAGCATAATGGAGATCTAACCGTTGAGATGTAACTATAGTGGATAGGAGGCCATGGAACCGTCATTGGTGGTGTCATTGTCGACAGCGGCCGCTTCAATTGGGGTGCATCAACAAAATTCCCGGGCTTCACGACGCCCATTGAGGGTGACGGTGGATGGGTAGGAACCAACCTCGTCGGCCACACATTCTGGGATGTTCGTACTTGTTTCATTACCACCTTTCGTACCTTACTCATCCACTATCGCCTTTTTGTCACAATAGGTATTCAAGGAGAAGTCTTTCACCACGAAGCTGCGGTACGATCTCCTCCGCGACCTCGGTGCCTGTCTCGCCCCTCAATCTGCCTGGCTCCTCATCCAAGGACGTACGTATTTACTCTGTCCTTACTCTCTTCAGAGCTCAGGCTTACTCTTTCTTACCTCCTAGTGGAAACCCTGTCTATCCGTGTTGAACGCCATCTCTCCAACGCCCTCACCCTTGCCCGCTACCTTGAAGCACACCCCAAAGTCGCATGGGTGTCCTACCTCGGGCTGCCATCGCACGAGTACCACGAGACAGCTAAGCGCCTGCTCAACGGCTTCGGGTGCGTGTTGTCCTTCGGCGTCAAGGGCGGACGTGGAGACGTCATCGTCGATAATCTGAGGCTGCACTCTTCACTGGCAAATATCGGTAGCGTGCACTCACTAGTTATTCACCCCGCCTCAACGACGCATTCGATGTTAAAGGAGGAGGAGAGGATCGCGGCGGGTGTGACGCAGGATCTAATTAGGATTAGCGTTGGAACCGAACATATTGGTAAGTCTCATTGCGTCTCCTCATGACTTCCAAGGTGATTGACGGGTGGGCCCTTGAAGACGATATTATTGAGGACTTTGAGATTGCGTTCTCGAAGCTGGAAATTCCTGAAATAGCGGATGAGGCTACTCCTGCTGCTGTTCCTGCACCGGTGGCCAATGGACAGGAGCTTACCAGTGAGAAGCCAGTCAACGGGCATGCCAATGGGGTTGCTTTCATCGATGAGAAGCTCGTCGTCGTCAATGGCAATGGTACCCCCTCGCCCATCACAGTGGCATAAAATCACGCTGTTTCTCATTTGGATATCTCTTTGTATATTAGGTAGTAGATTGGCACAGAGAACGGACTTGCGAACGTCGGACTCGGTGCTTTTTTCTTTTTCTTGGCTCGAAGTTACATGGCACGTTGTTTATGCTCATACTGGCAAACGGCCTTCACGCATCATGTCGAAATCATTCAACAAGCACTTAAGCAATCCTTCCTCGTTGAATTGTTTGCAAATTTTTGTAGTATCATGCCAACAACGCCACTTGGAAGCTATATACGCGATCCTCGAACAGACCGGAAGGACTTGGAACGACTTCTACTTACATCGTTTGATTATACAGGTACCCTGACCAATGCGTATACCCATATCTTCGAAGAATCCACGATAATATATGTGCTAGAACAGGAAGGAGAAATCTACAGGAAGTGCTTGCTCACGCCGTTTAACAAAAAAGAAGAAAAATAAAGAAACTGAAAAATATGCGAGGTCGTTGTGCATATTATCATCCGTTCCCATCGTCTCCTAGAGTCGTTGGTATTAATTCAATGCTGAAGGGGCTCACATCGTTGTGCAGGAGGGTCATCAGAGCCTTGGAAAGCAGTGCGAGGCCCGGCGTCTCGGTTTTGATGTCGCCTGGACGTAGAAGCGGCATCTGGCTTGGTTCTCAATCGCCGTGAGGGTTTCGGCTGGTAAGAAAGGCGTCTTCCAGAGTTATTGAGGAGCACGTAGACAACGCATGCAAAGGATAAAGTGAGAACCAGGACGACCGAGAACGATGGTCGCAAGAGCCCAAGTTCTTTTGCGGGATCTCGGCGCTGCGTATAGGTTCGAAGCGTAGAAGACCCGGCACAGAGAAGTCGTTGGCCAAGATGTCAGACGAAAGGGCTGCGGAGCAGATTATTGGCTGAAGGCAGGATAGAAGAAAGCTGACGCGCATGATGGACGTTTGAGACACCAGGCAAATGCGATCATGATGAAATTGACCATCATCACATGATCGCGTTCAACCAAATATTTGTCGGCCTCGGTTTCGGGTGCGAATGACCATCCTCCTGACAGTCTGCTCTGCTGTGCGGCCGTTGCCAATTGTCCCAACCATGGTGTAAGTAACAACCGTCATATGCCTGGCCTCATGGTACAGTCAGGTTCCAATCTCGCTCTTAAAGAGACGAAAAGGCACCAGGTGCTACCCTGGGCAGATAAGTTGCCGACCTCAAATATACGCAAGTTCAAAGTTACATGTACAATTTCAGTATACATTTTGGCTATGGGTATGCTGATGTTGGCAGGGACGAGGGGGGAATAAGGTAAGTAAGTGGGTTGAACAGTAAGCTATGAAGTTGTGCTTGAGAAATGTGGCAAGTGATTGGGTGTGCGATAAGATAGGACCCAAATGGCCAGCGTCGAGGTCGAATGTTGAAAGTCTATTGTCGTGTTGCATTGGAGGGAACCGAGCGGAGTAGAAATTTGAGACTCTGACGTAGTCCTATCATTATGTCATAGCAGGTTCATGAAAGCCACCACAATCCACCATGCCGACTGTTGCTCGACTGGCGCTTTCAAGCGAAGAATATGTCAGAATTCCACCTCAACCATCTGATCCTCCAACCTCCCTGGATGTTGTTCACGCTTGTTCTATCAAACGAGATATCTTAACGCATCACGGCAAATCTGACCATTCAAGTCGAAATCATACCAAGGTTTTCTGATACAAGTAGTAATTAGGAAGGGGTCAAGCTATCCCTGAGGACGTCAAAGAAGCCGCACAATATGAGTCGAAGGTTATTGCAGCCGCCTACGGTTCGTCACTCTACATCGCTGCTCTGATATATCAAACGCTTTCATGTCAGGCGGCGTTCCAATCGAACATTTTGGAGATGCTTTTCGACAAGCTCTGCAAGGTGTTTTGACCGACAGCCTCAAAGAGACACTCCCTGATGCCCTCAAGGCGGCACTTCCAGAGGCTATCGAACCCTTCAAGAAGGAGATGCAGGATTCCATGAAGAAATTGACTCAGAGAATAGGAAGAGTCTGGAGGATGAGCAGTCGTGTACGTGAGGAAAAATTGTTGTCCCTCTGCTCTATGGACATATTATGACGGCATTTACAGACTCATAACCAGATGACTACCAGCGACAACGCTCCCTTGGAAATTGTACCATTTCTCAACGGTGACGACCCTACCGAAGAACCAGTGAGTTATCCAAGCTTCGTTTGCACAATATATTCACTCTCGTTGATAGCACAATCTCCCAGCGTTGGGATCCGCTGCTGCCGTTCGTGCCCTTTCTGTTAACGATCAGCACGCATATTATACTGGGTATTACAAGACACGGGCTCCCCGTAACGGCAATTTGGTAGCAAAGATTCTTCTGGCTATTGGAAGTCGCGCATAGTTTTTCTATCTTGAGATAGTAACGCCTGGGTAACGACGTCCTCATGTATATACTCTTCTTTGCGACCCAATAATTAAATTCAGCCTATGTAAGAGTCGGTCCATACCTGAAATGTCCGAAGGTGAGGGTGGAAATACAGTCATGGTCGAGCAGCATGGGGAACGAGTTGTAGAGCGTCTGAAGGTCATATGTGATCCTGGGATGCACGAGCTGCGGGTAATGGTTCGCTCTATCCAGAAATCCCAAAACGAGGTTATTGCAATTGTTACCGAATTCTTCTCCATCCAACAAATTCTGGTCGAACGCTTGGCAAACATTCAACAGGCCCTATGGGCCCATGGAGAGCATTCGCAACTTCGTACTCAGATTAGTGATATCGAGTCGAAGCTAAACACCATGAGGACGGCCCTGATGCTCTCAGCGGATCCCACGAGGCGTGTCGAGTTAGAAGGGTGGCAGAGACCTTATCAAAGGATTTGGAGGCGAAACAGTTAGAAGTATTGAACTCGGGCCAACCGTCTGTCACAGATTGCCGGATCAGACAATCCTCGCCTTCCGTCATCCACCATTCTCGACCAACTTTTCCAATGCCGCAAACTACGGACATTCTCTCCTCCTTTGCTGCTGACTACTTGTCCTTACCGAGTTCCCAACCTTAATCTCAATTGATCTCGACACCATTTTCAGCAAGAAATCGCCCCAGGTTGCTTCGATTTTGGCGCTTGCATGGTTCCTTAGCTACCCGAGGAAGGTGTGCATGCCCATTCTCGCTCCAATGGCTCGACACTGTGGTACTTAATACACAGCATCTAATTATCACGTCGCCAGGTTGTTGTATAGGGAACTTTGCAGTTTGAATACAACCGAGATTGTGAGCAGAAAAGGGGAGACGGACGATAAGGAAACAACTCTAAGATTTCACTACACGGGACAACACCATCATGTGCATTTCACTTACTTGTTCGTGGCCTACCAAGAGGATCGTAAAGGGTGGATTCGCGTGGACGCATGTTCACGAGCCTCCTATTGTGCCTCCTATTCAACTATCAACATGATAAGAAGGCCAACATTAGGATACCACAGAAGAGTTTGAACGGGAAGAATGGGGCACTTATTAGATCGAGTAGGATGGAGGTGGAATAATTGTACAAAAGTGCAATATGAGAAAGCTGTAGTCGTAAAGAAGCTGATGCGTCCATCTCTGCGAAACCGGTTTCTCTGTGTATAGACTCGGTGAAAATAATACCAGGATAATGATAGAATGTTAATCACTTCTGCAAGTCCAACAGTGCGTCATGGACAATTTCTCCTGCTCTCAGAGCCAGCGACGTTTTGACAACAAACCCTACTCCATCGCCCCTGCGTCGATGTGATATTTTCTCGACTTCGATCTGAGCACTTGAGAGAGCTTTCATGATCTCAAGCAAGATATATGTTTGATTCTTGTGGTCAAAAACGACTTGAACGTAGCTCATGTTCCGGGATATCGTGACCTGCAATGTCACTTTGAGCTCGGTTTAGGCACGGATGAAGAAAAAGGAACATACAGAGGCGACACGCTTGAGTTCTTCGAAATTTTTGAATGTCTTCTCATCATCCCGTGAATTCGAGTCGCTGACGACGAAGCCCACCTCATCTTGTGAAGTGGTAATAAGGTCCATCCCAATTTTACTATGCTTGTCCCGTTTGACGACATCCAAGACGATACCAAGGGGATGAACGTCAGGCGTGAGCTCCCAATTGTCGAAGCGCACATCCACGAGTTCCAGATCATTCAAAACAGTCACCGCAAACACTGGGGCAGTCACGATGGCAGGAGGTGTTGAGCTGGCGTGGGATTTGGTATGTAACTCTGGTACTGCCCCGGTACAAGTTTCGACTCGCGTGCCTGCACCTGTGGGGTTGACCACGTTCTTGACTAGGATTGGTATGCCAGCACAAATTGCCTGATCGATTGCGCGATGATGGATCACTTCCGACCCATACGCAGTTAATAATTTCGCTTGCTGTGAATGAGAGAGATGTCATTTCAAGTCTTGGCTAGGAGAAAGCGGGGCAACTCACGACGGAAGTTATTTCTGGAAGTAGTTGTGCGCTTTTGATTTTCCGTGGGTCTGCACTGAAGACACCGTCGACCTAGTAGATATCAGGTTGAGATGGAATTTGATTGAAATAGTCCAACATAACTCGCCTCTTTCCATATCTGTAGCTCTTCAGCAGCAACGGCTCTTGCGCAGATAGCAGCACATACGTCAGTATACCCTCTCCCGATGAAGTCAAGAAGAGATCCTGGGACTCGGCCGAAAAATCCTGAAACAGGGCAAAGTTGAATTACAGGGTGAAAAAACTTGAGGAAGGCACAACGAACCTGTCGCAACGATCACAGGTTTACATCCCCCATCTGTTGGTAAAGAGGAGGAGATGAGCTTATTTCGGATTGCCGTGACAAATGGTTCAAGAGATGTCCGGTCATTGGCCTGAATGCTCTGGGTATCCAAGTCCGTAAGGTCGACCAGACGGGCAGATATTTTCTGTCGGACGACGTATGAGTGATGTTCAATCAGATCAATGTGCAATACAGGGACACACTCGTGACTGCAAGGCGGCGACGACAGTGCGACATGACATGAGCTCTCCCACTGACACGATTTTGTCTCGGATGTGACTTGAAATTTCGCCTAGCATCTGTACAAGGTTCACAGAATTAGCAACTGTCTCAGTGTTTGGATTGGAAGTACTGACCTGAACAGCAGACAATAAACGAACCACGCGATCACAGTCTTCTCGTAGTTCCTTTTCTAACTGGTTCAAAATGGGCCCACGGGAGGAAAAGTTATCGCCACAAGTATCCTGGACGAGAAGGCGCCTTGCACCAACACAGTGGCGTTCATATATTCCGTCGATGATGGCGCTTGGAGAGGCGGCAGTTGGGCAGGTGTAATCAGTGGCAAGCGATGGAAGGATGTGTGTCAAACTTGTGGGCGATTCGGCTTGTGGAGGCGTTGGTGGAGGGGTAAATGTCATGACATAGGGCGTCCGTTCTTCCTTCTTCGTGCCTTCAGGGAGTTTGGCATCGAAGTTGAGGGGAGGACGTCGAATTGCGGTTTCTATGGCATCAAGAAGGCACTGAGTGGTTCCTTCGGATTTTGAGGTGTAAGATTGTGCTGAGCACACTAAGATAGGTATGCGTTTATTTTTGATGTGTTGAGATCTATTCTGGAGAGTCAGAGTTGAAATTAATGGATAATTAGAAGGAATATATACGGTACGATCGTCTCGACGATGTTTGACAAATGCTTCGCAACCGAGGTCCCGCCGAACTTCATGACAACAAAGCTTGGTTTATTCTCGCCTGCGCCATCCAGGAAAAGGTCGTTGACATTGGTGTCCGAATCTGGCGAGATAGGAAGAACATGGTCCTCATCTCGACGATTGTCAGAGAATAGAGAAGTCTCCAATCGAAACAGAGAAGAAATTGGAATCATTTCAAGATTTAGACACGTTGACCAGTTGATCTTTGGGATGATGCCTTACTGACGGCTGAACCAGCGAGTTGTTATATTGTAGCAAGGATGCACTGCTGCCGGCGAAATTAAAAATGCTTCTCGCGGTTCTGAATGGACGTTAACTGTTGAGCATGGCAGCATGGCACTGTGGAATAGCGTGCCCAATAATTGCTCACAGGAGCAGAAGTCGCGCCGGCCGAAAGGAGAAGTTCTCGAACCCGACCATCAGCTACAATGGAGCAGCATGAGCAGACACTTGAGAGGAGCACCCCTACCGCCACAAATGGCATAGGCTTCCGTGGACTTGACCTGTGCTCCAATGGGATATCAAGGGGTGCAACGACGGGACAAGGGACATGCTTGTGTATCTTTAGAGTAATTCAGCGACAGGGTGTCCAGAGGGCACTGATAATAGTTTTTTTTTTTTGCATAAAGGGGGAGACATGGGCTGCTCTTGAGCACTCGAGAGTCATGAGCAACTTTTTTTCAGGTGACTGTTACCCGGAGCATGGATGATGGGCAGACACTGGGCCATGTTGTGAGCATGAATGAGCTCCATGATGAACCTTTGCACGACATACGCCTTGTAGTAAAGGCAACGAACAGACCTTGACTAGCTGTTGAGCAACTCTTTCGATGATGGTGGATGTCATCAAAATGCCTCTATACGGGCCGGCATCCGGCTCCAACATGAAGCGCTAGAGAAATAATTTGACAAGTTGATTGAAAACTGTTTCGAATTTCGATCTGTCCTTTATTTTACAAGTTACATGGCTTAGAACGTGCCCGTCAGTCGCACGTCTCTGATCGACGCGCCTACGTAGACAGTGAATGTTCCCGAGGGCCGAAGCCATGCCTGGCTTGGAGTGTCCCAAATGCTGACACGAAAAGTTCGTTAGAGAGGTTACTAGTTGCAAACCCAGAGCGAACCTGATGTCCCTCTGGCTGAGGGTAATGGTAATTGAAGAGCTGGCGCCTACAGCCAGGTCAACCTCTTCAAATCCACGAAGGACCTTGCTCGGCTCTCCTGCACTAGAGGGATACCCAAGGTATAACTGAGGCTTCTCCGTTCCTGCAAAGGCTCCAGTGTTGGCAATCGTGAATTTAACAACTTGGGATGTTCCAGAGGCCGCGATCGATATTCCCGAGTAAGCAAATGTGGTGTATGATAAACCAAAGCCAAATTCAAATCTTGGTACGATGCCCTTTAAGTCCATGTAGCGATAGTCTAGCAGTAGCTTCTCCGTATAGTCAATCTACGACAGATCAATATCAGAGATGAGTTGAAGAGAACATAGAGCACGTACCTCTGGGAAGCCCAGGCTGTTATAGACGATGGTTGTACCGTAGTCATTCTCAGACTGTTTGATTAGAGGTCAGTGCATGCGATGTCAAGGTTGCCACTTGAAAGGTTGGCATACATCAGAGATACTGAATGGAAGTCGCCCGCTTGGGTTAGTGTTGCCGTACAGGACGTCCACGATAGACGGCCCAGTCTGTTCACCAGGTGCCCCTGCATATATGATGCCTGTGATATTCGCGTGCGACGACCAAGGCATATAGACAGGCCCAGTTGAGTGCACGATGACGATCGTGTTGTTGCACACAGCAGCCACGCGTTCTACCTGTTAAATGACGTCTGAAGGGGGTGGCAAAAGCAGGCAAGTCAGCTCACTCACCAGGCTACCACCTTTATACCATAGATCCAAATCGTTCCGATCACCTTGATTTCCAACTACAAAGTCATAGGCGCCCAGCTCTCCGCTCATACTGAGGGAAGGTCAGAAGAAAGCCTAGCCTCAAAGCAAGATCACAAACGCGTTGACAAAGACATATGCAACATCCTTTCCTTTTGCAGCAGCAGCACCAGCATTCAGGTCGTTTGAAAGTGACGAGGTAATAGTGGCGGATGTTCCGACAAACGAAGTCAGGGCATCAATTGGCGCGACGATAAACTCGAGTGAATTGGATCCTGAGCCCCATCTATAGGTCACGTCAGGTGGCGCAACCAGCAGAAAATGCTTCTGAAACTGACCCGATGGACATGGTGCCATCGTTACACTCATTTAGGTCGTTACAGCTCATATTCGGCGCCTTCGCGTCTTGGCCGACCACGGCCATGGTCTTAATCCTGGACGCAGCAATAGGTAGGCCTCGTACAGTTGTCCCAGACGGAGTCCCTGTAGTTGTCGTCCTGTTGTTCTTGAGCAGCACAGCAGAGGCTGACGCGATCTCGCGTGCAAGGGATGTGTGGGCATCAGACCTGACTGAGACACCGAGATTCAGGCTCCCAGAACCGTCAGGGTGTCGAGCGTCGAAGTTGACTGGGGGATAATCCTGGTCCTGGCCAAAGCGATACCAAGACGCTAAGATGCGAGTAACCATCTCGTTGAGCCTCTGTACGTCCACGTGAGAGATCGATTGGAGAGACTGCAGGGCTGAACCCACCGCTGCGGACACTGATCCCGTGTTGAGAGCAGATTTGAGGCCGATGAAGGCACCGCCCCCTGATGATGTAGAAGTTGGGACACAAACGATGATCTCGAGTCAGAGAAAAAACGCACCGATAACGATGTAGTCGCCGGGTTGCTCCATATCAAGGCCAGCGTTTGCATTCGCATCGGCTGAGTCATGGGTAGCGCCCCAGTCACTTACGATGTACCCTGTTGCAAAGTCATTTAGTTTTTTTTTAAAAAAACTCAGGGACACAGTAAGGACAATGATCACCTCTGAAACCGTCGCGTCGAAGAACCCCCTGAGGGCCTAATAATGCAGCATTATGGCAACTGGAGGTATCATTAAACCGATTATAAGCACACATGACAGACGCGACTCCGGCCTGGAGAAAGAATCGGGTAAGACAATATAAAAAATAGCCAGCTCTTGGCACACCTCGATGCTGCGAATGAATGGATACCAGTAAATCTCATGCAAGGTCCTATCGTCCACATTCGCACTCAGTCCGTAGCGCCAGTGCTCTTGATTGTTTGCAATAAGATGTTTTGCGCATGCTTGAACGCCAACACTTTGGACGCCGGTTATCGTTTCGAAAGCACCCTCACCGTTGAGATAAGGGTCAGGTCCGAAACTGGTAACACGTGAGGCGAAGTATGGCGGCCTAGTGTGCTGAACGTTACCTCTCCCATCCCCTTCCAGCCTTGGGATTCCGCATCTACAAATCCATTAATTACGACAATTGGATTCGTAACGGAGAACTTTGGCTCACGATGTCCATCGATGGTCCGAGGAAAACGCTTATTAATATTGAGTTATTCTTGGTATTATGTAGCGCGATAATGAGAACATACTGGATGCCCTTGCCCCTGAATTCTTCACCCAACGCCTTACCTCTCGCAAGCATGAGCCTTCGACTGAATGTAGATGCAGTGTTTATTCCTGAAGGGAACCCAGTCACTCCTTTGGACAGTCTGATCCCCGCAGGCCCATCGTTGAAGCAGAAGGAGGGTACACCGAGGCGCGAAACAGCGGTTGTATCGCCAACACATCGCCCTGAGTTCTTCTTAGTGTGATGAAAGCATGACGATGAATGATGAGAGATTATGCACGTTTGGAGCTCAATTGACCCGTTCCCTGGACAATCCCAATCTTCTCGTCAACTGTCATAGCGGATGCTGTCGCATTCGCAAGCGCATAGCTATCTTCCCATGATCCTGACGACAAAAAAAGCGAGGTCATTATACCGCGCAGAGCAAGTAGTATATGTTCATACGCAGTTGAAATCCATTAACCGCCAACAGACAGGCGAGCACGAGTGGCACCCAACGGGACATCTCTGGCTCTCATGTTCCAAATCACCCTAAGTGAACGAAATACCACCAACATAGAAGATGACTTACTGGGCACTGTGACAACCCTGACTTTGATCAACAACAACTCTTATATAAGTAGTGGCTTCTCCATCCAATCGGGCAAAGGCAAGGCACAATACCGACCGAAGCCAGTTCTGCGTTTCAAGCGAGAGGAGCCATGTTGGTTCGCCAGTTGAATGACCTGATTGATGCTTCCAAGCGAATAATGGGGTCCGCGTGGACAGGCTGTGATATCACGAGTTTACGATTGGCAAGCCGCAAGAGGTGACAAGAACTGTTCTAAGACCTTCAAGCACCGAGCATCGGAAGGCGAAGAGTTCAAGAAGTACATAGGTACTTGCATGGAGATTTCAACAAACTCCACCGGTGGGTCTCTAGGCTATGGAGTGAATTACGAGATGGTTGCAGTGATGGTGTCAATTGATGGGGTTTATAACGCCCGAATTGGTAGCGGATAAGTTTGATTAGATTTCTCAAATGAAGGACATCCATGGGTTCAGAATGAAGGAAAGAAAATTCATCCTCCTGAATTAAGAAGGTTCACAAAATGACACTATCGCTGTTTACTCGTATCAGAGGTAAAAGACGAACCCATGAAGACCTAAATCAAAGATCAACGAAGGCGCCGATATAGACAACTATGCAGATATTCTAGGTTCACATGACGCAAGTGCGCTTCGAAGGGAATTGAATAGACGTCAGGCACCCCAGAGGCTGAATCGTGGCGCAGGACCAAAACTCGAGATGTAGACCGAAAGCTTAGAAGAGATGATTACAGTGCGTAAGGTCGCGAAGGAGACGTCCCGAGCGAAGGCACTATACCCCTGCAGTCAAAGCTTCGTCACTACGTATTTGACGTGTCTGTTTGAGGCGGCATCGACATATTTAGAAACTCGGATTCGATTGGAAGAGGTGTATAGCCTCACTCCAGATAGGAACGTTCCCAGAATGTATCAGCGAAGGAAGAAGTATGTGGAGGAGCTGAAGAGAACGTATCAAAACATGGAGGGTATTTATGCAAGGGACAAAGGTAATCGATAAATCGATGAAGAGCACTCGGCAGAAGCCGTGCCATGCTAGTGGGGGGTAATTACTCAATTAGAGCGAAAAGAGCATATGATGGTCATAAAAATTAAAGTAGGGCACAAGGATGAAGAAAAAAGGCAGGTTCAAGCCTCAAGGCGTTGGGATGTCGAAATGACCTCGAGAGTCTCTCTTTGTCTGGTTAGATGGACATGTTCAACATGTCAAGCGTGCGAGATGTAATGCTTGATTGAGATATGTCAGGTACAGATTGGATGTGCGACATGCGGATTTCCCAGAAGAAGTGCCACAAAATAGGAAAGAAAAGAGGTGAAGTGAGGGCGCAATTCGGTCTTCTTGAGCCTCACTCCGACCAGTTTCGGATCCAGAGCTTGAGCAACTACACCGAAAGGAATGGTTAAACCAGGCAACTCTGCAACAGTGAATCGGATAATCAATGAACCTCTCTCAGAGATCTGATTCCTTCTGACGGAATGGCCGACGTTTAGCACATAAGAGTCGCGAGAAATATACTTTTAGCGGATCAATGCCACTGGCATCAGTAATCAAGATTGTGTTGAAACGCCATCATTCTTGCCCTCATCAAGGCCCTGATTCATGTACTATGTAAGTATTTGCCAGTCTCACAACCCTTGCGTGGTGAGTTGCAGAGGCTCTTTGTTATAACGTCATGCAGCTCTGTGTTTCCCTAGACTCCCATTTCACCGGACTTGATTTCTGTTTTTTTGCCAAAACTAATTTTGACGATCGCTTTCATGAAATCCACATGAAGTCTTCCGCCTCTGTCGAGTTCAGTTGAATCTGTGATGCCTCAAGTCTGTGGGCGCCGTTTCTATCATGTCTATTCTGCATACTTTCACACGCACAATGCCTGTACCGTTGGCCACTGGGGTCAAGGTCTATTTTGATGTAATCACTTGGAAACCATGACAAGTGTTTGGGGTCCTGGAA
>JABCKO010023881.1:0-18385 GCA_018855915.1 Tephrocybe sp. NHM501043
AGACTGGAACAGTAATGAAAGGTTCTATGATACAATGCGCCACATACTGGAAAGGAAAAGTACAAAAATACGATATGTATGGTACACTGGAAATATATATAGTTACACTCGCAGCACTGGAAGTATGTGGAATGAATCAAGAGTGGGGGGTAGATCGAGTTCGGAAATAGAAGAGATCATAAGATCACAGGAGCTTGAAGATAATAGGTACCAAAAAACCAAGAATCCGCCCATACACTGACTATGGTGTTGCCTCAACTCGCCAATCATCGATCGGACTGCGCAGGCTATCGAAAAAAGACCAAGAAAGATAGGCGTTAAGGGTAGCCGAAGAGATATGTGTATGGAAATGGTGATACACAAGTTTGACTCAAGATAGTAGGCGGAAGTAGAGAAGATAGGCCTTCAACGAGAGTAAATGCCTTGAGAGGGCGACAGAGGAGGGAGAGAGGGAACATAGAACGGCTGTGGGTGTGGCTTCGCGAATTCAGGGGAACGAGGGTGGCGATCAAAATTCGTGAAGATGTGGTCATTGGAGTGGCTGCTGTCATAAGCACTGTAGCCAGTGTTGTACACACCATGATAGTCAGAAGATGAGCCATGGTTGTGGTTGTTACGGATTGCAGATGAAGGAGAACGGTGGCGCGGACTGCGGTGTGTGGCAACATCAGGCTTGCCATAGTGAAGCCCGGAAACATAGTTGGGTTCGCAGTTCTCATCTGGGAGCTCAACGGGTTCCTTCATGAGCGTCACCAGGTTGTCATTGATAGTGCTGGGAGGAGAAATAGGTTCTGGTGAGTCATACTTCTCGATTGTCACGTAGTGGCGATCAAAGAGCATGAAGTTGGGCACGGTGTGGTAAAAGCTTGGGATGCCCTCATCTTCGGCCAACAACAAGGAGCCGATATTGTGGAGAGAAACCAAGGGGTGGTCGAAGATGTTGTCAATGGATTCTAAGGGAGAGTCGCACTTCAGAGTCAAGAAAACGTCGCTCATGGTGAAAGCGTCCTCAGAACGGTGCGACGGCATTCTGCGGACTTCGTTTGGCGGTGAATTGAACTAAAGGAGCAAGGCAAACTCACGAAAAACTGTGGGGAGCTTGTTTATTATTCAACAGTGAGTGAAGCGGGGGACGATATGGTGAGTAGTAAGAGATGTGGCATAACTCGGGTGACTTTGGTTTTATAGTGTTCAGGTTAGATCCAAATTTAGATCACCGCGTTTTCTCCTTTGTTATCACTAGGTTCATGATTTTCCCACACAAGTTTGTCACTTACCGGTTTTCCGAAGTCCACGCGATAAGTATGTACATAACTGCATTGGAAATTCGGCTGAACTACAGTTGGAGACAGACCCTAGCTTGATAACACTGTTCCTTGTTACTGACTTTCCTTTTGTAGCTGGACTCGATGAATGGTCAGATATTGGCCTTGTGCCCTTGCAACACCATTGTCTAAATCTACCAAATCGCTGAAATTCGCTGGTATGCGATCGTATAGGCCCTCATGATTTCCAAGCTGCGATTTGACAATGGCATCCCCAATTCATCCTTTACATGAGTGTCGAGATGTTATTCCCCCTCTTCTGACTTACAGTGAACCCGCTGGAGTTGTTGTGAGATCGGCAATCGACCCTTCTGCAAGCAAACCGTATATGTTCCAGATATGCTTGATGTATGTACATACATTACAATTATATTAAATGCACCAACTCCAATTGACCTTGATTGTTCGTTCAATCTTCGCTAAATAGTAATTTGATAACCACATTTTATCAAGGGTCTAGGTTTTCTGAAACTGGGATTCAATGCAATGCTAAAGGACTAGTAGGATATCAGACAAGATACGAGACAATAAAAGTACAGATAGTTTAAATGGTTCATTACATGATCATGCAGAGGTCACCTCTCGCATATCACTACAGATAACAAAAACAAGATAATCGAAATACATGTGGCGTAGTACCTGCAAAATCCAACACCGAACGAAGCCCCTTATATTCTAGTGTGCCGAAACAGTGGGGGATCGTAAGGAACTCCGCATCTTCTTGGGGGCACCAGCCTTCAGTGGTATGGCAGAAAGGGTGAATCGTGGGACGTCGGAACGGACGCATTCGATGCTGTCAACTTGCATAGCGTCATCGTCGCAAGGGCTATATGGAGGCTGTTCGTCGTCTTGGCAGTATGGCAGATCGATGTGGGGGATTGAGGGCTCTGCTGCCATATTCGCCTCTGTGGATGCACCCATTTCGATTTTTGGCAGCTCCAATGTCACACCTCCCAAGGGGCATGCAAGAAGGTCGTCAACATTCCTCTTCCTAACCCATGTAGGAGTCGATGGTAGCGAGCTGAGCGGGCCCCCGAAAAGTAGCCATTCTGTGGATTCGTTATTTGCGGGCATCTCGTCCCATTGGCAAGCCTCGAGATTGTCAAAGTTCAAGATGTCATCTTGCAGGGGATCCAGTGAGTCGAGTGTACACTGGTCGTAGTAATGCGCAGACGAGGTCGAAGGTAGCGTAATGTCAAACACTTGAAAGATGATAACCATCGGATTGCAGAATGAGTGGTTAGGAAGGAAACATACTGGTATACTGGAGCCGTTAGTTCAAAAGGTCTCAAAGTCGGCTAGATGATATTTGGTAGTGGCAGGAAGGCAAGTTGAAGCAATCAGTGGCTTCGGGTTGAAAAGTAAAGGTTGTCTTCACCTTCACCAACACCTGACATGTTATATGGCACCAGTGGCACCACAAGGACAATGGTGGAGAGTCACCTAGGTGATACGTAGATAATGGCCAAAGCGTTACAACAGTAGGCACATGCCCTTGTTTTTTAGAAGGTATTGTCATGATGTTGTGGGCAAGCGAAAAGATCGTCCCTGAGACCCACATGAGTTCCTTCCTCTTTGGGAGATATTCTCGAGTTTCTGGTCTTCCCAGTTCCATATGGTGGAGAAAACCAAAACTTTGAGAGTTCTCTGCAAAACTGTGCTTAGGTATAACCCAACCCGTTGCTCTCACCTCTACATGATTATGCACTGGATTAGTATACAGATGGGCATGAACAATAATATTATACAACTCTCCCCCCACACAAGGACCCGCAATGACAACCGACGGGCTCAATTACAATGCATCGAAGTTAATGTGATGCGAAGCCCTTCTGCGCTCAAGCTCGTCCTCTCGCTGAAAATAACCCCAAAGGACATGAGAGAAGTATCCACAAACCAGATGACAAAGAAAGGCTTACCTTCTCGTTTAGGTGGAGCACGAAGACGATGATAGCTAATAACGCTGTCCCCACGACCACTGTGACAGTCACCCACGGAATCCACTCTCCCGGCCGCAGGAACAATTCACGTTTCCAAGCCTCGTCCTCGTTCGCGGAGGGGAGTATAACAACCTTGGAGTTCGGGACGACACCTTCCATATTGATGAAATGTTCCTTAGCGTGAACAGTCGATCCTACAAACAGGTTCTCGATGTAGTTGTTTGTGCGCCCAAGTCCAAAGAACGAATAAGGTGTCTGTAGGGCATGATAGGAAGTCTGAGGTAATTGCCCAACTGGGAATGTCGAAGAGATGAGCGCTGATGATAAGAAAACAAGACAAAATGTAACGTAACCGCACCTTGTGCTGCAGAACGATGTCCCGAAGTATCTAGCACCGTGTATTTATACGATGCGCCAGAATAGCTAACACCAAAAGGCTAGATGTGAGACAGGCGTTAGACAACGTTGTCAAGTAAATCAACGAGGATAATTACGTGGTAACGTTCTGAACTATTAGGAAGGTAACACCACTCATTACCACAGGCACCATTAAGGACTTCGGCATGGCATGAGTGAATGATCCTTAAAGGCATCCACGGGGGACTTACCAATTGCCTTGAGGAAAAACGCATCATAGAAGAAATTGTTCTGCACGAAGAGAATGTTGCCAAGGCCAGCGGCCCCAGTCCTCTGTACCATAATGTCTAGTGTACCCTACATGCAACGATCAGCCATGAAGATAAATGCAAGGGAAAAGAGTAATTACGTCTTCGTCCAGATCCAGGAATGATACACCCCTGGCATCTGTGATATCAGATAGAGGATCTGCACCTTTCTGTGCCGTTGACCATCCTCTCCTGCCAGATCCGTTTGCAGAACAACCGACCACACCAGCTGCACAAGGCACCGAATAGACCAGGCTTGGAGTGTGATCCCTGCCTGAGCCGACGACAAACAGGAGGTCAGGGAAGCCATCGAGGTTGGCATCTCCGAGGTTTAGAGGCAGTGGTAATGAAGGTGTGTGCGTGGTGTCTGCCGCAAGAAGAGATACAGCGTCGGGATAGAGAGCGGAAACAGGGAATCGGACAAATAGCTATGGGTTTCCGAATTAGGTCGGCGGAAATACAGTGATAGATGTCGACTTACATGGTTGTCAAGGCTATTGCTCAAGTTGAACTTGAAGCTGGGATCAACGGTGCACAAATCGTCATGTGGTCGACACGTCCGGATTCCTTTCTTGATTCCAGTATCCGTAGATGATGAGCAAAGACCAAGTTGCTGGTTATACGCAATATTGATGAAGCAATCGGTGCCCAGCCCCGAAGATGGTGAGACGCTATAGCATGTCGTGAATACCATATCAATGGTACCATCACGGTCTATGAAGATGCGCAAACGAGTAAGCTCTTCAGTATGGATACACTAGATTTAAATGGCGCATACCAATATCAGCGAAGGAAATTGTCTGAAGTCCTGGGGGAAGACTACCCTCTTGGGCCAACGAGAACCCGCTCTTCTTGTTGTTTACCCAAATTTGGAACGTTCTACCACCCTTGCCATCATCGCAGACTAAGAATACGTCTATACACACTGATCAGCAGATAAACTAGCAGCATACGATAGGAGGAATACCAGCAAGGCAGTCCCCATTAAGGTCCACGACGGCATTACTATGTGGGCTTGCTAAAGTGCACTGAGGACCGTGGAATTCGGGTGTAACGCTGAAAAGCTTCATCAGAACTCTGGCGCAAGTGAGAAACAATTGTGCGGAGCGTACATCTTAAACAGAGACGAATCGGGCCGAGATGCATTCCAGACGTTCTCCCACAACTGAAAAGGCGCTTTGGGATCGCCTTTGGAAGAAGGAGTCATGCCGAGGAGGTCGATTTTCATGTCACCATCTGCGTCGATGGATACAGGCTGAGAAAGAGTAGAAGGAGGGACGGTTAATGGATGGGCAATGTCTATCGGTTACTTGTCAACCTGTGTGCTGTTGATTGAGTAATATTTGCTCACCAAAACCCCCAGAAAGAGATGCAGGATATAAAGTCATGTGCAGTTGATCTTGAGTTGAGGAGTCGCCCATAACAAGGAGGTCCAATTTTCCTGAATGTGTAAAGTCGCCGGGAACGATATTTTGGACGCGACGTGGATGTCGGAATGACGATGCTTCCTTAAACGTGAAATCGGCTGGCAGAAACATTTTAGATATAAAAATGGAAGTAGGTGTTTTCAATACCATGGCTCCAATGGTGAACAGAAATCGTCTGCTGATCCTTTTCCAAGAAAAGCATGTCCAGGCTTCATCAAGGTCAATATCTTGTTGCGTACCATTATAGCAGTACAGACGTACAACTGATCCCCATTAAAATCACCAAAAGCAACAACTCTACCGTCACCATTCAAACCCATTGAGCCTGCGCCTATAAGAGAGTTTCCGGTAAACCTCTTTGGTGGAAATGGCCATATTGCAGTCGCAGGCGTAACAAGACACAGTGCAGTGAGAAACTGAAGTAGACAAGTCTTCCGTCGCTTCATATTACATGAATGCATGTCCAAGGCATGAAGGTTCTCAGGCAAAGCCAGCGTAAAGTCGTCAAGCACAAGCTGTTCGGTTGGCGACAATGGCTGCGCTCAAGATGACCCTTCAACGCCATTGTTTGTATGAGTTTGAATGACAAGTGATAGCGCCAAAACGCCAACTTCGATTCTGACAGCCACCATCGATGATGAACACAGCTAGTACAGTATCAGAACAGCTTCGAATCCCAACAAATCCTCAAACTCCACGCCCATCATGTCGCAGTTGTGACCTGTGCATCTTGATGACCTCTCATGTCCTATAAGTGCCCACTCATGAGCTGGTTGATCTTTCCAGAAACATACCTTGACACACCCCATTGCTATGGCAGAAAGGTTGGCACAATTGTGTGTTGTATCATTCAAGTTGTGCTGACAGCGAACAGTGCTGACCCTTTAGACAAACAATATAACCCCTCCCACGATGCACCTCCTGGCTCTGGGACAGGACGTGTCTCGGCGAAACCAGTGCTGACGATACGCACTCCTGGCTCTGGAAGAGGACGCGCCTCGGCGAAACCAGTGCTGACGATACGAACTCCTGCCTCAACATCGCCAATAAAACACAAAACGTCCCTGTGCGGGCGGTTCAAGAGCTTCCTGTACCGACATTTCAAGTTAGGATCATATGCGAGACCAAGGCCGCGTCCCGTGAGGAAGCCAGTTATATACGTCTTTTCCCCCAAGGAAATCGACGTCTCTGTATCAGTAACTTTGGGGAAAGACATGGAGTTCACAGCTGTTTATCCCATCGTACCTGTGCGAAAGCTGCGTCCGCAAGGAAAGAAAATTCAATGGGATGTCCATACTGGCGCCGATGGAACATTGGTGGAGCGCGAGACTGGATTACAACTGTCTTCGCTGTTCTGGGAGGCAGAGTAAGCCCTGGACTGATTTCAGACGCGACAAAAAAGCTCAGTGTATCGTCACCTTCTAGCCTCAACGCTCGAAGCCCGCTACTTGTGAACTCTTCAGGCGATTCCATCTCTGGCTACCGAACATGGACATTATCGGATTCAGATTCTGTCGTCTTGCCCATAGAAAACATCACAGATTATCTCGAGAAGGCACTTCTCAGCCTAGGGCTTCACACGGAAGCCAGAACATCCTTCATAACGTATGTGCCTCACCTTGATTGCGCGGCTATTAATTCCCTTACTGATGGAAATGCACAGCTTCTGGCTACCATCTTTCCTGAGCCACAAATATATTGCACTGCGTTTCATGCCGCAGGCTGATTACTCGCGGATTGCACCTCTCAGCATCAGCCCAGAACCAGACGTGGTTACGCGGGTTTTCATGTTATTTCAAGGCGTTCGCAATCTTGTAGCGTGGCCGGTGGCACAATTACGAGCGCTTGATGATGTGTCCCATTGGGCGCATGTCGTCGGCGTCAATACTGCCGATGCCTTCAACATGGACCTTTCACGCGTATTAGAGTGGGGCGCCATGGAGATTCCGTCATAGATACAGCAAACGGACAATTCGGATTTAAGACCTGATTTGCTGTTGTGCTTTTTCTAGTATCGAATGGATTGTCTCGTCATGCTTGCTTCTAAGATTAAAAAGACCCACCGATGCCTCTCGCCCTCGCGTTTTCTTCTCACTCGGATCTACATTGATGCAGTGCTCTAGTCGATCACGTCAAGCTCGGCCACATATGTCCTTCTAGCGTGCGACAGAGGTAGACGTGTAACCCTTTTCAGGTCACTCGGCGCCGTGGCCTTGCTCTCAGATGGCGACTACGCGAACGGTCTTGTGTCTCCGCTGCGACTCTCCTGTCTCGCTCTGATCATGGCCCAGAAGCTCCATACCGGCTGCACCCGTGTTTTCTATATAAACCTCAATAAAATGTACAGGAAGGCCAGCTCTTCAGCCTCAGTTGCAGACAGCTAGAGATCCCATCGTCGCCCTCCCGCTTTACACGCTCTCAACCATGAAGTTTACTGCCATCCTCGCCCCCTTGACCCTCATCCCCGCTCTCGCTTCCGCTGTCACACTCTCTTACGAGCCCGGCTACACCAACCCTTCGCGTTCCCTCAACAATGTCGCGTGCTCGAACGGCGAAAACGGCCTCATCACTCCCACTCGCACGACTCTGGGCTCCCTGCCCAACTTCCCTAACATCGGCGGTACCGCCCACGTTGCTAGCTGGAACTCGGACCAGTGCGGAACGTGCTGGACGCTCACGTACACCAACTCTAAGGGTGTGACGAGGTCCGTCAATGTCCTCGCAGTGGATCATGCAAATGCGGGGTGGAATGTCGCGACGCCTGTCATGGATGCGTTGACGGGTGGCCAGGCGATTCAACTTGGTCGTATCGAGGTTACAGAGACTCAGGTGGCATCATCTGTGTGTGGCCTCTAAATGTTTGTTCTCAAGACTTTTTGTTGCTGCTTGGACTCATCTCTTGAATCACAGGTATGATAATGAAGATTTCAATGTATTATCATTCAAACGCGGACCATTAGGACACGGAATAGGGGGTTCAGGTAGACAGATAATGCATTTTCGATCAACATTTTTGTAATTTGGACATTTCTTTTATAACAACGTTAAATCTCTCGGTCACATTGCGCTTAAGAACACTGCATACAAGCCTTTTTTGATCCATCTACTTTATTCCAGCCAAAGTCTCCTTACAATGCTTGATTCTCCCCGCCCTTCGGCGGTGTCCGCATTATTTCTAAGCGGGTAATCGAAGGCCCAGATCGATATCAGGTCGTCAGTCGCACCCCAGACAATTGTCTGCTCTGGAATGCATTTCAATTGACCGGCTCTCTGTCCCCGCCCACTCTGCGTCTGAGGAATATTTGAATTGTGGGCCGATTGAAAATCAATATCATCAATTTCGGAGAACTTACATCCTCCTTCTTCTCTTTGACCTTGTGACACTATATTCTGGCCTGAAGGAATCTCGAGCTCGGCGATCCCTGATCACTCCATGTGCTACCATGTGCTGCGAATGCTACTCTGAACTTCTCCCGGCCACCCGAGACCTTCTATGACGCCTTGTGATCTCCTCAGCACATTCCAGCATATTCCTCGACAAACTGTTATGGCATAATCCCTGCATAACCACGGCGTCGTGATCCCGCTGTGCGACTGACCCGTCTACCATGTCGTTTGCAGTGACGATATCTAGGTAGAGTTTGTGAATATAAAGGTCATTATCTAGCGTGGCTCTTCAGTGGAAGAATCGTTCGCTCTTCGACCTCACTTGCGACTTACAAACAAGATAGTCTCTGAATTACTTTAAATCTCTATTTACCATCCCTTCGAAATGAAATTCTCGGTTGTCCTTCCTTCCCTTGCCCTTCTCCCCGCCCTCGCTCTCGGCGTCACCCTATCATACGACGAGACCTATGACAAATCCTCGGGCTCTCTTACCACTGTAGCTTGCTCCGATGGCCCTAATGGGCTCATCACAGCAGGCTTCTCCACCTTCGGCTCACTGCCCAAATTCCCTCACATTGGCGGTGCTGCTGCCGTCGAAGGCTGGAACTCAGTCAACTGTGGGACGTGCTGGAACCTCACATATACCAATACCAAGGGCGTTTCGAAGTCTATCCAAGTAATTGCGGTAGATCACGTTGACGCCGGTTTCAATATTGCGTTAGCAGCTATGAACGAGTTGACGGGCAACCAGGCGAAGTTCCTTGGGCGGGTGGATGTCGCAGCTGCCAAGGTCGCCGATTCTGTGTGCGGCCTTTGAGCTTGGAATGTTGTGAGTTTGGTTATTCATGTTAGGTTCTTTTTGTCTGACAGCTTGTAACGGATAGCGTGTAATGGGAAAGGATGAACACCTCAGAGATGGACGTTTAACCACTGTGACTTGATGGACTGAATTGCGATACGGACACCGAACCACTAAACTTCTACCAGTTAGCTGACATGGACAATATTGGCGGCACATACACGCTGTGTAGATCAATTGTAATTACCCGCTACTCCTAGTAGCGAATTTCGAAAACTCCATTTTATAGGCAGGTTTCAACTCGCGGAAATGATTGTAGTTCATGAAGTTTGCCAGTCATACAAATCTCGCTAACAGTAGTCACTGGAACATCAGGATTCTCCAAGAGTCCAAGATATCGAACTGTTTCCAAATATCAACGGCGTTCTCTCACTTTCAGCCACACTACACCAATGACACCAACTGCGAAGCCTGCGATGAAGGCGAACAAGACAAGAACGTCACGGTAGTAATTGTTGGAGCCGAAACCGAAAAGCTGGATTTAAATTGGTCAGCCGTTAACATAAATCACACCGAAAGATGAGTGAGCTCACCATGTTCATAATCAGGCTAGCAGAAATGCTGACGGGCACGCCCTGTAGGGTATCTTCGATCAGGAGGCCCGAACCAACCTCATTAACCGAGAGAGCTTCCAAGGTATATTTGAGTGGACATAACCACTGTAACCACCGAAGGACTGGTGGGATGTCATTAAGGTGGACAAAGAAACCTGCGAACGTCATTTGATAGAGCGCAGTTAGAGCTGAGATGAGTATCGCTACGCCGCCATTTTGGAAGAGAGCACCAAGAAGGAAGTTCTCCATCAACAAATGTCGTCAGTAAGAGCATGTGAATTATAGGAATCAAGTCGTACGAAGAGAGTCATTGCCAAAGTAAACAGTACAAGGATGAAAAGGAACTTGAAGAAGTGGGCAGCGTCGGGGGCGAGGCCAGCCATCCAATAGGTGCTACAAGGCATAATGGGTTATGTCTCCTCACAGTAACAGTGTAGCATTTCAAACGTACACAGATGAGACGATGATGGTAGGGATGATACGCAGGGGAACAACGTCGAAGATAAACCGTGACGTTAACCATGATGTTGGACTGGGTAATTTCAATATTCTTCTAGTAGATGATTGGAGATAGAGAGCCGCACCTATAATACAAACTCGACCTCTCCCGGAGGAAGAGTGGGCGGGATTCAACAACGTTGTATAACGCGCTCAAGGACGAAAACGCGATGAGGGCACCCTGTGTGACGCCGTCAATATCTATCTCTCACTCCTCAGGCTTGAGCAGCGGCTCACAAGGAAAAATAGGCACCCTACACGAGACTGGAATCCTGCGATCGTTGTGTCCGTTTTATAGTAAAGGCCACCTAGTACCGGTGCTGTTGTTGAGTTTACGTCTCACATTCGTGAGTGATTGTGCTCACCACAAAAAACGCCAAGGACAGAAGCAACGGCTACATGGGTTAAGAACAATGTTTTATCTCTGTAGTAGATTACATCAGTATTTTCCAAGTATGAAGGGTAAATGATATCCCACCTTCGTAAAATTTTCCATTCCCTTCCAGCGAGCACCTCGAGTTGAGTTAGGAACGTTGTTGCATATGTGATCTGTCTCTGTGAATTGGCCGCTGGCACTCTCGATGTACTCTCAGAAGCTACATTCACTTGCTCGTCAGAGGATGCAAGGGGTCGCCCTTTCTCCACCAATTCAATACCCGATTCACCGTCAACGGGTTCAACGACTTTTGCTCTCGGTTGATCTTTCTCGCTAATTTGAAAAAGGGATACATTGGGGTCGCTGGCGATATCCAAAAGATAGTCGGCGACGTTGTAACCCGCTGGGTAGGCTGGTACTACGTCAGATGCGACCCTGGCGAAGTAGTCCGAAGGGGCAAAGCCTCCTAGCCCAGAATACAGAGCGCGTCCATGTGATAAAAGTAGGATCGAGTCAAAGGACTGGTAAAGCTTGGAGCTATGAGAAAATGCGAGTCGACAAAGAAAACAATTGGATGGAGATAGCGTTACCTAGGCTGGTGGATGGAAGCGATGACGGGTATAGGATTCACAGGATCATGTGCAATATCATGTAGAACCTGGGCAACACGAGAGGCAGAAACAGAGTCTAGGCCTGAATAAAAGGAGCATTGAGAATCTAGGCTGCGAAAAAAGGAAGAGAAACATGCCTGACGTTGGCTCGTCCAAGATGAGCACATCAGGACGCGAAATCAACTCCAAACCAATGCTAACCCTCCTCATCTCACCACCACTGATACCTCTTGCCTTGCCTCCCCCGTCACTGTGGCCAATACGAACATCCCTCAACGAGGATATGCCAAGCTTCGCCATGAGTTCTTCAACCATCTCCCTCTTCTCGATGACCTGGATGTTTTCGGGCAACCTCAAACGCGCAGCAAATAGTAAAGCCTCATATACAGTCAGAGTAGGAGGAAGCACGTCTTGCTGAGGAACAAAGGCAATCCTGGGAGCAGAGTTTCCTGACGACCCACCTGACGATGGAAATTTGACGTTGCCTAGTACGGCTCCTGATTTGCGCTTTCCCGCTAGGATCTCTGCAAGAGTAGTCTTTCCCGCACCTTGTGACGTTTAGGGCAGCCCGTGTAATGGGGATATAATATTCAGCTTACCGCTGGGCCCTAGGATTGCCATCATCTGGCCTGCCTGTACATTCCCGGAAACGTTGTCTAATATGGTCTTTTCCTCGTGGTCGCCGAAAAGACCAAGAAAGCCGGCCTTGGACGAACCGGGAACAGAGTAGGTTATACCTTCCCAGTAAACGTCGACTTTCATACCTGAACCGTCGCTCCGTCTTGTCTTTCGAGCCTTCCTTTGCAAAATACATCCGGCAACTATGAGGGCTAATGAGAAGAAGGCTAAACCGCCAACAACCGCTAAGCCAGCGATGACTCCTCCGCTGAGGGCTTTCCCGCTAGCAGCGTCGGATGTCGCGATACTTCCGCCAGTATCGATCACGCTCTGTCGAACGCACTCCCCAAATGAGCAACCACTTAGAGTGAGGCCAGAAGGAGGGAAGAGGGTGAGAAGATCCTTTTGTTTGAAGTGGCATGTTGCCGTGTTGGTTGAGTTGTCGAGGGCGTCACACTCGATACCGAGAGTACCACTAAGGTTGTTTATGGTTTTAACCAAGCTGGAAGCCGGCATCCCGCCACAGAACGTAGTTCCTTCCCTACACGTGCATCGAAGTTTCTGACAATCCCAGTTCGCGCTGGAAGTACCATTACCAAGACTTTGACTGCACGTATCCGCCTGGCAGTAGAACTGCTCGACACCTGCATAGAACAATTGGGCATAGACAGTTCCTTCTGATCCAAAGGTTGTCGTATTAGGTATGGGAGAAAGCGATGGCTGCAAAGTCCGTATGATGTTCAGAGTTGAATCAAGGGGATAGATTGCTTGCAAAGTAGGATTCTACATGGAAATATAAGGTCGTCGAAATAAGCGCGGAACAAGCGGGTGACGTACGTTTACCCGACAGCTCATCTGACCACCTGAGTATACTCTGGGAGTCGTGTTGCATGACAAGTTGTTGTCCGAGCCGTCCTGTGATCCAGCGATCGAATCCGAAGCTGTCGGCGCTGCTCCTGACGAGACGAACGCAGCCTGACAAGCATTAGATGTCCTGCATACATTACAGCCTGTACCAGTCCAGCCATCTTCGCATGAACAATTGGAGGCAGTGAGGTTAGCAAACGAGCTCGAATTGGCTGTCAGGGATCGTTGAGCTCCCTGGAAAATGGTTCCACCACATGCGATCTGCGAACAAGAGGAACCGCCGAATCCGACTGGGCAAGCACAAGTGGAACCATTTTGAAAACCGTAGTTTTCGCAAAACTGCCCTGCGACTTGAACAGTCAGTCTGACCAGTACCAGTATAAACCATGAGCGGCGCATTGTCACTCCTCAGCCCACCAGAACGATATGGTGGATGAAAAGAAAGGTCCTTGATCTCTGGCCCCGCTCGTCACTCTATCCAAAAGACAGAAAGAATTTGGATACCGAACAGTAATGAAAAGGTTTCATTCGCCCACGGCAGGCTTCTTGACATGACAGGTGTATTGACAAGTCACAGTAGCCTTATAAGGCTATATCCCCCTTTTGATACCCACACGTGCTGCTGATGACGCAGCACGAAATTCTTTGAACTCCCCATCCTTCACCTCGTCGTTCGTTTGAAGCACAAGTTAACCGATCACCTAATACGTTTCATAATATAGAAATGTTCGAAAAGGTATGCCTACTATTTCCTAGTGCTCTCTAACATAGCTGAGTTCCCTCGCTAGATTTCATCGCTATGGTCATCCTCTGAGCCAGAGGCTCCTTACGACCCTACAAATCCCAAAATGAATCCTCTTAATCCACAAGGCTTGAAACCGTGCGCCTCTCTTGCTTCTTGAAAGGAACAAGTAAATATTCATAGTATGTTGCTAGATGCTGTGCATGCCCTCAAACGAAATCCGCTCGAGATGACTGTTTCTTGAAGTACGAACAACCAGAAGCTACGGAGAAATGCAAGGAATTTGTTCAGAACCACCTTGCCTGTATGAGAGGCCTTGGCTTCAAGATCTAACCCCTATCATAGATAATTTCACAATAATGCTGTACGTTTTCAACGTGACCAAAGCATCTGATCGAGGGTGTAGATAATGGATAATTCTATTGAGAAACCCTGTTATTGACGCTAAACCCCCTTTCATAATATAACCCCATCATTATTACAACTTTGAAGGGGTTCCTTCTTGTCCGTCACCGGCCGTGGCACCAGCCGGAATTGGTCGTGTTTGATCGTGGAAGACCTTGACCGGTGCTGGTGACCCTTAATGACCGCTACCTTACCTTGACCCATTCTCGTCGCCTGCCAGATGTACAGTCTTACTCTCCTACGTCCCTTAAAATATCACCTCAGCAAGTTAGATTCTATCTAGACCTCACAAAGCAAGCAATATTGCAAGGCACACCAAATGGTGTGAGTCTTGATCATTGGACCACTTCGATGGAGACGGTGAACTGGGATAAACTGGGATAGCTATCTTTAGTATGCCACTCCTTGTTTCTTCCATACTGCAACTGGGAAAATGTATCATCTTGCCATTGCGCGACAAGCGGTATCTTTGTGATTTCTGTAGGGGTACCAACCTGGGGATTCCCTGCCAACACTTCTTCAAAGCTTGGACAGAGGTTGTAGGTCTTCCCTTTCAAACATATCGCATTGGTGCAGTCACGGGTGAGTCCTGACTCTGAAATATACCAGTACAATGCTAATACTCCCAAAGTTGGTTCATCAATCCCTTATTAGACGTCAAAAACACCCTCAGTCACGAAAAAATCAAGTGCAGACTCATTGTTATTGCAGTCAGATGTTGTCAGGAAATTTTCCAATGCTATATCAAATCCACTCGATACAAGAAGGGATTGCACACCAACACCTGAACCTGCTACAAGAACCCTTGGTGCTCGTACAGTCTTCCAACTGCCCAGGCTGTGCTTCGACCTCTTCTTGACTTGACACAACCTTGCGAACAGCTGGATGCACTCGTTGATGGCATTGATGATCTGAGGTTCGTTGATCAGTCAGATCCACTGAAGAGGTTTAGTCCAAGACTTACTGTGTTAATAGGCGTGATATACAGGAAGAGAATAACCGTGACCGAATCCAGGATCCTCAACCACTGACAACGAAAGGGCATCCATGGACTCAACGGATTACGGGTGCTGTGGAGGGAAGACCACGTGGAGGTGGAGCAGGTATTCGCGAAATTGACCATCCCATTCGTCATCATCGTTGTGGTGTATGTCGCGAGCAGGGTCATAACCGTGGCACATGTCCCCTGGTTCACTCATGATCATCGGGCAGGAAGAAAAAGGTTATATATGATTGACATACCTTATAAAATAGTCATCATGCGTTTCCCATCGAAATTGAGTAGCTATTGAGGTTAATAGCGTTTTGCGGTGCACAAAAGGTTTGTTCGCATTTTGGCGTGAGTCGACTGACAGGAAAGGAGATGATTACATTGGACTGTGGAGGCAGAATTTTAGATTATCGTCATTATATAGCATACAGTGAATACACGAACCATATCTGCACAGTCTGCATTGTCTGGAAGTTCGAAGTTGAGGGCAACAGGGGTGGTCACACCAAATCACACTCCCTTCCACAAATGGGTCCGTTGCCGAAATTCTTCGCCAGAAGGATAACAGGGTTTCTCGATACCGACTTGTGTGAAAACCGGGGTTCTGCTCGATAACAAGGTTTCTCAATATAATTATCCGTAGATAATTCATTGCCCATACACTACACACCAGCTTTACCTTGGTCCTTAGAGATGCCAATCTAGATGTCCAGTCTGACACCTTTATGGTTACTTTTATTTCGTCTTTGTCACCTGTTGTTGTGAGATGTTCTCTTCTAGATAAGCACGACTTCTCGTCCACTCTTGGCCTTCCTGTCGTGCCGTCCCCAGTACTGATAGTGGAATAGATGTTACTATGTTACTATACTTGATATCTACCTCCGCTAAATACATAGCTAAGGACACTTTCTAAGAGCCTCGATAGAGCTAGGTATACATACGGGATGTTGCAGATTCTCTGGATGAGACTGTACTCAACCATACATCTCCATGACGAATATGTTGTTCCTGTATTTTTAGCCAGTCCACAGCAGTCTATCCTTCGTTTGTTTCTGCGACTGAAATAGCCAGGCACGACAGGGACAGTAGCCTTAGCCCTCCTATGTACATACATACGTCCTTCCTTGAAACGTTCGCCTGCCATCCCACCCACAAGTCCACCACTAACAAACCCTTTCTCATTCAAAGTTCAAACACCCGCGCCAGTCACGGCAGTTTTTAATCGCAGGGTAGTGCAAACCTGATGATTTTAGTTCGTCATCGAGTTCCAATGGGGATAGCTTAGGATAGCTTCCTCTTAAAAGTCGACATTTCAGGCACGTGTCGTATGGAATGTGGTTGAGCTCTTTTGGCCGTTTGCTGTCGGCTAGACGTTGCCCCAACAATTCTTGCTTTCTGGCCCCATGTATTCAAATCCTTTGGAACCCCTTGGTGTTCCCAACGCCAGTGGCGTGTACCGCGTGTATGATAGGAGATTGCAAAGACCCTTATCTATGATTCTGCTTCGCTTGTGTCGTTGTAGAGATCATTTGAATTCGAACGTGTCAAGGAAGGGTAGCTGAGGGCATCCGGTATTTGACACGCCAACTTATCATCCACTCGGTTTTAGAAAACTTCCAGGTCCTGCTTCAAGGCCCATCTCTCGCTATGAGCGACCAACCGTCCTTGCCTGGTGAAGAGAGTGCCACGAATCGTGTGCTTGTATTCCCTCCTGATGTAGTCGAACACGAAGAGAAGCCCCTCAATGTACTACGTCAGAAAGGGGTGGAGATGAACCGCTCCATGACTCAGGAGGACAAGGAGCTTTCGGCCGCGGGATACGAGCATCTGGAGGCACAGAAGATCAAAGTTGGGGGCCCACCAGGCGCTACAAACGTCGACATCCAAGAACATCACCTACCTTTTTCAAAGCTCGAGGAAGTCCTGAGAACCTCGATCGACACAAAGGATGCATCGAGCTCGTATGGCCTTACAGCTACAGAGGCTCAAGCTCGGCTGCAACGCGATGGACGAAATGTTTTGACCCCGCCACACAGAAAATCTGCGTTCAGAAAGGTGAGCGCCTCTTCTAGACAGAACCTGTCTTCGCTTACTTATATGGACCCGATCTGCAGTTTCTCGATCGCCTCTTTACCATGTTTAATATCTTATTAATGATCGCCGGTGTCCTTGAATACGTCCTTCTGGGCATAGATTTCAAAGTAGTGTCGGTTCTTGGATCTTCCCTGGGCTGTTAATAACCGATATCCTTAAAGGCAAACTTCCAAAACACGTATCTTGGAGGGATCTTGATTTTAGTCGCCTTTATCAATGCTTCCATAGACTTTTACCAGATCCAGAAATCGGAAGCCATCCTGGCATCGTTTTTGGCCATGATTCCCCCATCCTGTCGTGTAGTTCGTGACGGAACGATCACAAATATTGCCGCGGCAGATCTCGTGAAGGGAGATGTGGTGCTTCTGGTATGTCGATTGATTGTGCGTGTGTGTATGCGTTCAGCAATAACCTCTCGCGGAATTAGCGCACTGGTGACAAGACACCTGCAGATCTCCTAATATTTTCGGCATCGGATCTCAAGGTCGATAATAGTAGTCTCACGGGCGAGTCAGAGCCTCAAGAGCGATTTTCGCTGCCAGACGGGTCTAAACATCGTCCCCCTGAAGCCGAAAACCTGGTAATGCTCGTCATTTCTCGCTTAACACAAGGCTTGGACCCTGACAATTGTGTTATGAAAGGTGTTCAATTCGACACTCGTTGTCAACGGTGAAGCCTGGGGCAGTAAGTTGTTCCGCTGAAAAAGATGGTGGACATGTAATCATCCTGCTTGCAGTCGTCGTACGAACAGGGGACAACACGTTCATCGGTGAGTCCGCATCGGCCTCTCTCGCCATCTAAACGCTAATATTGAATCAGGTCAAATCGCCAGCCTGACAGGAGGTGAAAGCGGCAATGAAAGCCCCCTCTCCCGCGAAATGTATGTCCAAGAGCCTAATATTATTGACCGATCCTGACATGTTCTTTCAGAGGACGCTTTGTGATGATCGTCTCCTGCATTGCCTTGCTCTTTGCCGTTGTTTTCTTCGCTGTTGGTATCACTACAGTGTACAAAGGGCAAGCAGC
>JABCKO010023882.1:0-21783 GCA_018855915.1 Tephrocybe sp. NHM501043
ATTGGACCTGAAAATTATCCCTCTGAGCCAATCTAGGAGCCTTTGAACTACTACCATTTAGACTTAAAAGTAAGTAAGAATAACAGATATGATTTAGAAAAACAGACGGATGGGGGTTCTAAATTGTATCTGGTAATCTTAAATTGAACGGTGGGACGGGGGGAGAAGGAAGAGGGGAGTGAGGAGGGAGAGAAAAAAGTGGAAGGCACGCAACTTTCTCATGCTAGAAATGCTTCCTTTCTTTGATCCGAAATGATTGCCCACTTCCGAGGGTGGAGTGAGCTGCTGTGAGCTATACCGAGCCAACTCGATTCACATACCTGATTGGCAGCTCTCCGTGATGCTATAATGGACGACGGCCAACTTGACAGCCAACTGAAGAATTAATTAAATTGGTAGCTCTTCGTCTCCGTGCTATGGCTGTTCGACACTACCATGCACTACCATGTACTGTTGCACAACGCCGGTCTATGTAAGGTACCTCAATTGTACTGCGCTTGAAATACTAGGCCGCCTGACCCCATTTATGATGGTCAGGTATTCGCGGAGGCACAGAGGATACGCCGGCAGTGGCAAGTACTCAGGAGAAGGGAACTTCCTCGGTCTTAAAACGAAGGTATGAGAAGAACAGAATGAAAGAACTTCCTCAGTCTTGAAACGAAGGTATTTGGAAGGTATGCTATATAATCGTGCCGTAATGGGTTTAGCTTCAGCGAAAATCTGAGGCCGCCCTATGCAATCACCTTCTGTCATGGATGGGCTGATTGATCAGGGACCACCTCGTCGTCATCTACTTTGCTACCAACCGTAGGCGCAGCTGTTGCGCCGGGAGAGTTGGTGAGCAACTTCAACTTGAGTGATTTGTTGGGCTTGTCACCAGCTTGGTAATTGAAAGAAATCGAGACCCACCATCAACAACTTGAGCCACCGTGACGACATCGGATGCCTTCAAATTTCTAGGATGATAGAGTCACTCGGCGGCCCCAAACGCATCCAACAAGAGCTCTTGCTGTTTGTTCTGATCGGCTAGGGCCGGTAGTCAGTAATGAAGACTGATTGTCTAAACTCAATAAGAAAACTGACGTGTTCTGTTCTGATCGGCAACAAAGGAAAACTGGTTTGCACGAGTTTAAGACTGGGAACTGAGGTATGAAGCTCTGCAAGTTGTCGCAAAGCTTTAAACGCTTCCTTTTTGGTAGCTTCTTGCGAGGAAATGTGATCGACCACAAGGCGAGATGTTGCAAACGTGTTCGCTTTGTCATTCGACATGTCGCTAGACGAGTATTTGAATTGGATAGAGCAGCACGATGCCATCCGGGCTCCAGGACAACGATGAAAGCTTCTTGAATCCTGTGCCAGAAGCTCCCGAAATCGGAGAGCTGATAAAGTGCTTCCGGACTCAGTAGATAGAGCTTCAGGCGTATCTTTGTTCTTGTCTTGCGCTTGTCTTTGGGCTCAGATGGCGCGTTTGGTCGTGCCAGGATAGGGTCAAATGGTTAAAGCCTGAAGAGCGCCAATCACGAGAGAAGGGGGATCTGTGGATGACAATATTAACGACGGAGAGCTCGCCACGGGGTACGAACTAAAGAATTGCGAGATGATTAGATTAGTCGCCAAGATGATGGGTCGCACGCACCGTAGGCACTTGCTTCGAACATCCAGGAAACTAAAACCTTCAGTGATCCAGTCAAAGACTTGACTCTGATGGGCGTGATTACGCTCGCCGCGTATACATTGATATGGACCGGTACCATGAGTTGCACGAAACGAACAACGACTGCGAGCTTCGAACGCAGTAATTCAGTGCGGTCAGTGCAGTCAGGGGCTACTAGAGCCGCTGTCGGTTCTTCTAATACATCGCCGGCGGGTGTCTCTCCTAGCTTGTGGTGACGGCGCATTGTGCGGGGAGAGGTATGGCCAAACCAGAAGCGTCAAGAGCGGCCTGTCTTGGGACCGCAGCTCCATGATATGAGCAAGAGATTCCTTGCGATTAAAAATGCCATCTGGAAGAGTTGGGTCAGTAAGGTTATCACATCGATAAATAATTCTCGTACCTTCGAGCAAGGGAGGCCAAGCTCAGAGCTTCTTCAACCTCATCCTCAGGATACCACTGGCAGATTCTCCGTCACAGTCGTAACAGCAACCCCTGCTGCCATTAACTCCAAATTTCTCCTGACCAAGCGAGGGCAGGGCCCCCTATCGGGGAAAGCATGTCGACAATGTCGGCTTCGAGCAGTGCAACAGTAATCTTTGGGCCAGCGCGCACCGCGGTTGCCACTAATGATCGGAAGGAGCATAGTATGTGAGAGTAAATACGAGGGGCACGGTATACGCAGCAAATGAGTGGTGGGAATAACATGATATGTTTCGTCAGTGAAACAGAGTAGTGAAGCGGCGCGTGGGCAAATCCGTGGGCGCGTGAGGACAGGGGCAAGTTTGAGAATGGTTGACCGAGCTCTGATGGGCAATTTAATAACCAGGCTAGCTGCATACCGTACGATGGACTTGACAATGCATCGCTGGGAGGTCCTTTTTGCATCCCAATACCATTGGATATTGGACTCCAGAAATGCTGGGTCTGCCGTTGAGAGAGATTGGTTTTCAATTTTCGGTCACAAAGCGATGAACCTCAGATGGTTCTTTTATAGGTTTGTGGTGACAGAAACTTGAGGATGGCGCAACATACGAAAAGCTTCCATTGTATGCTGACAAATAAATGATCTTTGCACATAAATGAAGCAAAATTCACCAGATGTGGGTACCCTCTGTGAGGGAAGCTTGCCACCACGGAAATGAGAAATACATGGAGAGCAATATGACGTATTATTTGATAGGAAATCCAAAGTGATTACATTTTTTGCACAGCTCAAAGAGAACTCGAAGCTACGTATTATAGGCCTGATACATAAAACCTAGCTCCTAGCCTAATTCAAAGCAATGCTGCTACGTATAAAGAGGAGATTGAAGAACGAGCCACGCCAGGTCAACAGGAATAGTTAGATCCCAGGATCTGACTCTTAGTTAGCTGGAAAGCCGGAATACTAAAGCCGTCGGTTTTCGTTGTTTTTTGTCTTGATAAAGAATCAGAAGATACAACGGTTGCAACTCATCAACTGACATACCGTTTACCTTCCACGAGTTATGGCATCAGGCCCAAAACCTAGCTGCGAGCGTCTGGAGATACTCTACAAACTCGTGCCCGATTGTTGGGATGTTGCGCTTCAGGTTTACAACTGTGGCATCACCGCCCCAGCCATTCAACCCGTATACCTCTACCCTGTTCCCCATGACGAGAAAACCAAGGAGTTTCTCGTCGCGACATTTAAGCGCTGCCCGTTCCAGATATTCAAACAGCTGGTATCGCGAGTGGTTGATGTAGTCCACATCTCTTTTGACCTCGATGATAGCAATGAGAGTATCGTTGGTCGTGCTCTCGGTGGCCTTGACAATGAGGAAGTCTGGTAACTTCACATCACCAGCAGAAATACGATTATCGACGGTACCTCCGAAAGAGTCCACTGAAAAATTGTCACTTTCATCAGACACCATTGAACCGTCGAAGTCAGCAGTCGTCACAAGGATCGGCCTGCTCCTCCTCGGCCTGCTCCTCCTCGGCCTGCTCCTCCTCCACCTTCGTGGATAACTGGCGGGGATGTAAATACTCGTCAGGTAAGTCGGGTATGTCGAAAAGGAAATCCAATTCTCTGGCAACTTCGTCGGGATGGAGGACTTCTTTTCTCAGGGCACTTTGTTGTTTGACCAGAAATTTGTGGAGCGGAGGAAATATGCAGCCTAAGAACGCCCCCAAAGGACCGTAGATAGAGGACTCCAAGTGGGGCCGATTTTCAACAATGTTAGCCAAACGAAGCCACAACCACTCGGGGGACACCGTCCGGGACTTGCATCGCTGTCCTGTGATTCGAGCGTAAGGTGACTCTGTTAGACTTGGACAGAAGGGATCTATACTTTACCAATTTGTGGAGCGAGAGGATGCTGATGCGATAGCAAGTCTTCAAGCCTTTTATACATGTTTTTGAAGACGCTAATTGCCTTATCCGAACGAATCGATTGCATCTAATCATGTTGTGGTGATATTCACGTGGCTCCAAGAACTCAGAACAAGCCTCTTCTTGAGCTCCTCTATCTATAATCGCAACAGCATTCAATACAACTTCTTGTACTGGTATGATGACAAGTATGTGATCCTTTCCCAAAAAAAATATGCCCTGGCACTTATTACAAACTAGAAATGAGAGAGCTTGTGGGCTTGAAGTTGGCGGACGAAGATCTGTTCTCGATAGCAAGCAAGATCATGAAGCAACCGGTCGAGGAATCTGCGACTGCGTGGTCTTGCGTTAAGAAGGCTATCGAAAGGAAAGGATATAGCCTTGGCGTCGTCAGGCTTCGCCCAAAAGACTCGCAGTTGGCAGAACCTGAGTCTGTCCTCATGCTGCAGATAGCAAGGCACGAAGGGGAAACATCAGGAAGCAAGATAAAACAGGAGGTTCTAGCCGCAAAAAAATGGGTGAGATGTCATGGAGGGCCTCAGGACATTCAGGCAATTGTTGTTAGAGCGCGTTGAACAAGAAAGGTGAGTAGAACGAATTCGGATCCAAGAGCTAATCTCAACCGCAACATGTAGGAGTTATAAAGACCGAATACCGAAGTTATAAGAGATGCTTGAATATTGTGTTACGTGTATACAATTTACAGCGACGCGAGAATTGAGTCACTTGGTCGCATTGCTACCACAGTGCGTCAAACAGTCTACCGAGCGGAATAGGGTCAAATTTCCTCCTGAATGAATTTGACAATGCAGCCAAGTCGCTTACTAAACCTGTCGACAGTGTCATCTGGTCTGTGACTATTAGCGCTTCAGTCGATGCTTGGTGCTTGCTGTCATTGAGTCTCAACGCCTGGTGGACACAATTGCCATCACAGATTTCAGCACGAAAAGCTTTTGCGAGATTGCCGTGCAAGAGTCAAGTGGAGTACATACGCTAAACCATGTGTTGGTCGGGGTCCACGATTAAAGGACCATGATTAAAGACAAGAATATGTTTCTCGTAGACATATACAATGAATTATCTAGGTAAGGTCAATATAATCAACCCGTTCAGGATCTGTCAGCTCAATGACCTCAGGCTCCTCATCTTCGGCGTCCATCAATTCATTCACGATGCGTACTCGTTTGCTCCTCCTCGTGGTGCAAGGTGTCATCTGAGTCACTCAGCTCTATAACATCGGCAGGTGTCGAAGAACAAGGCCCTGCAGCGGCGTTTACAACTAACTATATACTATTTTATTAACACCGTTGTGCGTCCATAATATTTGAATTTACACACCTTGGAACTTGGTAGCGAAAGTAATGCAGGAGCCGTAGCTTCAAGGATGGCAGTGGGGACTTGGAAAGGTGCCTGAGTATCGTCGTAAAAAGCTGATGTTGACTCCGTGTTCCATTGCCTCCCCATCGAAGCACGAAAGTTTGACCTCGATATCATCAGACGGCGTAGAGGAATTAAGGTTGAGATGGCTGAACGACTCTTCGATTGGGCTGTGACAACCATATTCATTGTAGGCGTTTCCAATTGAGATGTCTTGCTGCCGTAACGAAGGAGAGGCTGGTAGAGCTCAATGAGTAAGTATACACCTAGATGGATACTAGTATGGCACGACGCACCGACTTTAACATGCGAAATGTGACCCCTTCCCACAGATGCTATGAAATTTTATCAATCAGAACTCCAGTTCTCCCCCAATCCAGGTGTCGTTCGCAAAATGCTGTGAGGAGGGGGATGAGCGGTTCACAGATTTTCCAAGCAGCAGCATCTGGGGCCTGACACCCAGATCCAGGTGACCATGATGTGACTGGATTCAGGTATTGATCCAATACAGAGAGATCAGGAAAGCTATCGGTAATATTCTGAACAAGAGTGGGATGGCGGCATGAGAAGCATCGCTTCAAGTTTGAACTGAATTTGTTGCGTAAGCTTTGAAGCTAGCGTTCCAGAAACACGCTAAGTGGTGATCTAGAAAGTGACCGTACTGCGTTGCAGTTCGCTGCTAAATCTTCAATCTGCCTGAAATTGTCAAGATAGCGGGAGGGCAAGTGATTTTTGGTGTGTTAAGGTTAGAGCTTGGAGCACATTTACCTGCACTAGTGACTACTGCGGCGATTGTGTAGTTGCACGAGAATCGAAATCAAGGTAGCCACAGCCAGTCGCAGCCGTTGACGCCTGCAATACCCTCGAGAACGGCGATTTTGGTCGACGCGAGTGACAGTGCATGCCTTCATTGGGATTTGCTGCGACAAATCCAAGTTAGTGCACTGAAAGAAAGTGTTCAAAAGCAGCGACCACTAGTACTGACATGCGCTGTGGTACCCTGTCACGTCGAAGTCTACCGATGATCGGTCAACTAACTGCCTCGACAAAGCAACTACTACCTCACCTAAGACTAAGTGAGGAATTAAACAACATCCGGTATTCCTTACGTTTTGTGCCTGGCTCAGGATCAAGTGGTGGCCGGTTCTCAACGTAGGCAAAACGAAACTGTAACAATGGAATACCTAAAAGACGATCAGTGCAAGGTCATCGGCCTCGAATAATTCTGGCTACATAGCTTCTTTCTGAAGTGGGTGGTCCATAATCCATTCAGTATGTTCGCAACATGAAGGCTTTCCCAAATGCCGAGCCACCCAAGGACCTTGAACTTGGGACGCGTCCTAAATGTGGCCATTAATATTCGGATCAATCGGACGTCCGATTGATCTGGTCACAGATCAAAGGACGGGTTCTTTTCCAGCTGACTCGAAGTTTGAAGTTTGAAGCTTGAAAGCCAAGGAGACCAGCTACGCGAATATGTACGTCTCCATTCTGTGGCCTGGGAGTGTGGCGAGGATAGTCATCTAAGTCCCAGCAGGTTAGAAGAATGAGTGCATGACGTCGCGAGTCTCAGACTATCTACGACTAGATAACAGCGTAGTCAGTCTCTTCTCTTTAACGCATCGTGACTTCAGACTACCTCCTATCATCCTCTTCTCTCATCGTAGTCTGCGTAAACTGATATTTGGTGCTTTTAATACACCTCTATAATTTGCTTGTCTCGCATTCAATGATCTCGCAGTCGTCTCCCATCTCGACAACAGCTTGGAATAGCATGGAGAGGGTGTTAGGATAGAACAGAGAAAGCTCGCCTGCCTCTGTGGCTTCGAGTCGTTGTAGCATGTTTGTTCCCTTAAAAGATGTGTGCAACTGACAAGCTCAATGCATTTCCATAGCGCAGACTCATCTCCTCGCCGTCGCTGTCATGGACTTGACAGTGCCAGCCACCAGCCCCGCGTTCAATTACCTGTATGGCATTTTTCCAATGACCGTGACCATGAACTCCAGTCCACACCTGAACCCGATGGTTCCTTGAGCTTGGCTCCTGCCTCGACAACAAACACTCCACTGTCTTCTTCCTCCATGCCTCCAATGCAACCTTCAATGTGCACATCTTGTGGTCGGGTGATTTTCAACACCACTGCCGATGTTGAGCTCGGATGTGGTCATATTTTGGACCGCTGCTGCTTCTCACGCACTATGAGACCTCACAGACTTTAGCGCCATTCCAGCAGCCCCCAGCGTCCACACGCATCAGGCGGAGCAGTCATCGAGGGCCGATATTTTGGTGGACTTGCCCACATCCGGGCTGTCGCCGCCAGCATGTCGGCATTCGGAACAGCGAGTTGCAAGGTGGATGGGAGGCCCTTGGCATCTAATTGGTTTTTGCAAGTATTAATCCTCGATCCGTAATTTAGTTGTTTGGCTCCTTGTATTCATAGCTAATATTTTATCATTCCTATTCTCTATTCTATTTCGCCGAGTGCTGCATGTATGTACGATCAAATTATTGTTTGTTGGAGCTTACATCCCGCCGCAACATCCCATGGGATATATATGGCTATGTGCAGCTGCAACGTACGGAATTTCATCAATATCTTTAAATACAAGATTGTGGTACGATGACTCGAAAGGGGAAGAGGCATAGACAACGATGATACATACTAACTAGAGGAAAAAAGAGGAAGGCATAAGAGCGGTGTTTAATAGATATCCAAGGTCTCCTCCGCACATCAGCCACCTGAACCTAAGCTGGGATAACAGTCAGCGTGGGGACTTTCCACAGAAGGAGAGACAGACCGTAATCACAAAGTAACTCCTCTGGGACCTGGCTCTCTAACAATTCTATGATCTTCTGCATGTCTTCGATTGAGAATGCCTGAGCGTGGATACGAGTTCGAGTAAAGTTAGACTTGACATTGATGGCGCGGGCCAGCTCCTTGAACGAGGGGGCACGGGCTGAGTTTCCTAGAACGACCCCTGTAACCTCGTCAAGCTGGTATGGTTGGCTGTAGCGACCGTCCGACTTTAAAACGGGTGTCAGAAGGCAGTCTGCCCTGAGACAAAGAGTTTATCTGGGGTTTGGCTATAAAATAGCGGAAAACAACAGTAGCACCTTGTCCATCGCAGTTGAAACTCCACCTCAGTCCCAACCAACGCAGAAATATCGACAGCTACCTCTCCCACTTCATAAAGTGTATCTGCGCCACTCTCTGTTGAGCAAATCTTAGCAATCAGCGAGGCCGCTCGTCAGACCTACGGTCAAATGAAGGCAACCAAAATTGCGTACGACAGCTATTTGAAGCATGGACGCAAGTTCATTGCCCAGCCGTGCACGGAGAGACGTGCTCTCGCTATCCAAGATGACATCAACACCGATTTGTTAGAGGCCTCACTCGTAGGCCCTCCAAACAGGCATACGGTCGTGGCCTTGGAGCTCTTCTTTAGCAAAAATTGTCTCGATGAGGGCCGATCGAAAGTCACCGCGGCTGGTATTTAAGGCGCTTGGACTCACTACTATGAGCTCGTCTTCACCTCCAGTGACTCACCTTTTCCGACGAACCGTCAAAACACCAGGTGCACCTCGGGTCCTCACCCAAATATCATCGATAGCTTCCAGCATGACAGGCATTGCCAGCACATCACCAATGTGCGCGAACGTGAGGTATGATGAGGGAGATACACTGTGAGCGCCCATGTAAGAATTATTGCGAAGAAAAAGGCCATTTTGTTCCGTACCGAGGCTTGCAACACCGCCCAGGACTGAACAAGAACATATCGGCTATAATGCGTGCTCTTGAGCATGCAATGGCAAATATTTTGTGAAACGTTTGGAGAAGGCCTGACTCCTGCAAAGAATTTTAGCCTCATGTGTAGAGAGTGCGAGTCTCAAAAACCGTACCTTCGCTGTTCCGAGAATCTTAGGATGGGCTTAAGAGCACGCCCCAACGATGCTAGGAAATGAAGAAATGACTACGATTTTTCTACCAATGGAAGCCTACGAAAGATATTTGAGCATGAAGACGACGCATGGAGGATCTGTCGTGCCCCGGCCTGGAGGGCAGGCCCCATTGCCAACGAGCCAAGGAGCGCCTCTAGTGCGCTCCGAGATTCAGCAAGGTTAACCAGGAGATCGCTGAGTTTGGGGAGGAAGACGTCGATATTTGAAACCATGAGCATGAAGGGTTCCGTGCTTCCAGGCTAACGGCACTGTCTGAGCTCCTAGATGAAGAAGTAGCTAAATGACCTACAGGCAACAAGAAGTACCAGGAAACACCATAGCAGATGATGGTATCTTCTGTTCGCTCGTCCTCGTCGGGAATCCAGGTTCTCAAGAAGTATGCGAATAGCAGTAGCAACTATACCCGTTCTGATTCTCGATGTCCGGGGCTTCGATCGCCCGCCGTCTTCAACAGTCGTGGTTTTCGTACTCGCCTTGGTATTGTAGTGGACTCTAATGGCGTGGTGTACCGTTGAACGATAAGTCCATATTAGGAATATAAAGACTTGATGGTAGGACTCACCTAAGTCCCAAAGACCGCAGAATCATCTCAAGTGTGCCATAGAATCCATCCATGCGTGCAATCGTCGTCAAACTTAAGAAAGACAGGAGGTTGAAAGACCTCTGCACAGTATGAGGCCTCGTGGTACCGCTTCGGAGTTGTGTTGATCTGCTTACCTGGTTTGCAGGTACTTTCTGCGGCGTTGATATGTTTCTCGAGGCTACTTTCGTATGGAAGGGTCTCAAACCTGGATAGATTGGTGTGTAATTCTCGTGCTAGCATCGTCAAACGTAAAAAGGTATACTCACTGATGTTCCAAATCTCTCCTAAACGTTTTAAAAAACCATCAGAATGCCTTGTCAATCCGGCGGGCGTCAATGATGGTGGGATCATGGTCTTGACAGATGCTGCAGCGCTCAGTCAGTCCGTACGAACACGCCTCAAACTTATGTAGGATCTCAATTTACCTGTACCCTACTACTTCCTGACGCCCTTGAAGGATCCTCAAAATGCGTTGCTGGTGGCGGCGGGTGTCAGTGTAAAATACTGGCGGCTCGGGGTGAGCCTATGTCTATGGTTTGGGAGCCGACTCACAGGCAACCCAAGATGATCGTAATAACTTTGAACAAGCTTGTTCGTGATGGTGGGTAGTTTGGGAGGGTGCTGCACAGGCGAGTGAGTTTGTACCGATGGTCGTGGCTCTTCTACGAGCGCGGTCAGTGGTGAGAGAGAGAAAAGCAACGGATATATAAAGTTGAGCATAGAACCAGGCGTATGCGGAGGGACATCGTTGAGAGCGGCGGTCTTGAATGAGTCTGCTTGCACGGGATGTGCTTTCGTAGTGGAGGCAACAATCAGACATATCCGTCGGCATCTAGGCTGGTCAGGCACCTTCAGGTGTGGCGGGCGTTGATTCTGAAGTTGAGTATGTCTCGAAAGGGACTGCTCGCGCATGATTCAGTGGAGAGCTACACATTGGTTCCTCGGGATCCAGACTATTCGGCAACCGTGTTGTGTGTCTAGAGCTCGTTGAATGAGCTGAGGATGTAAAGCAGGATCTAGGCAAAGATTTAGGCAAGAACTAAGAGAGCATAGCGTGAGTGTAATTGCCTGACAAACATGGTCGAATCACCTCGTTTCAACCTAAAGCTTTCTTTTTCGTACTTGAAGCAGCAGCAGCAGTCCACATGGACGGCGGTAATTCTGCGTCATTTGCGTCGTGTTGCTGTACCTCAACCAATGACTGCAAAGACTCAATTGTCGTAGCATCAGGTAGCAAAACCATCTGCGATGGCAAGAGCCATGCCTGGTCCTTAGCGTTGGGTGACGAATCTCAAACTTCTGTTCCTCCGAAGTCATGGGCTCAACACTAGGTATGAATAATAGATGGCGTGACAGGGCGCTGGGCATCTACAGCATGATCAATGCAAAGTGATGAAGTGAAATGGCAGTGCGTACAGCGACACAGTAAGCTACGAGAGCTCCGGCTACCGCGTTCCTATCGAGCTCTGGTGCCAGCGCTATTCCTCCACTTGAACCCTCGGAAAAACTCCGACTCTGAATCACAATAACCTCAGAGACCAAAAAAAGCACCCCGATGGACACGATACAGCGATATCCAGATTCCAGAACATAGACAAGATGAAATGAATTGTGTGGTTCCAAAGTTGTTTTCAAGCTTAAGGTTCGGAGCCAAGGCGGGCCGGCTTCTTCCCGGTTTCGTCACCACTTCCTGTATCTTCTACGAATAAGCGACCTCTCCCGCTCTCGAAGTAAATTGCCTTTGTAACTAAACATCTCCAAAAGTCAATTCCAATCCATTTCATTATGAGTGTAGTTAAACAGTGCAAAGGACGACACGATACAAGCGTCAAAGGTACAGTACAGATGCCTGCCAAAATGTGGTGGGTAAGGTAGGTAAGGTTTATAGCGGTAGGGGCCGGGGGGGCAGGGGGGGGGAAGGGCATGCTATGGCCCTTTGTCACTGTGCTAAGCGTCAGTTAACACGACGGGGGAACATGCTGAGAACTACACATAGACTGACAAGGATGGGGACACGAAGAAAAGGAAGGGGAAGAAGAAGGGGGCAGAGAAGAGGAAGAGGAAGGGGAGCGTGACACTGTTCGAGATTGCAACCGTAATGAACGGGATGGTGATGGTGACGGCGAGTCTGGGGCAAATGATGCAGGCATGTCATCAAGCATAGTGAGGAGATGGGGTTTGGCAAGCACAGCAAGGAAGTGGCTACAAAGCCCCCGAGATGTTCTCCCGTAGCCAATAAACTGGGCTTTGATATCGCCATTGAACTCTGGCCACTTCTTTAGATACTTGTAGACAGTGGTTCGGACAAATGGCGTGTTTTGGAACGACTTCCCGAACGCAAACGAGATGGTGATGGCCGAATCTCTGGTGCGAAGGGCATCCATCCGCTGTATCCCTCTTTGAAGGTCACATACGTAGAAGTCATGGGGCCATTTCTGTACCCTGGCCACGCGCGAGGAATCGCCAGCTCTGAAGAAGGGTGGGCGGAAGCAATCAGGAGATGAGGGGGGCAGGAGATGCTGATGATGGTTCGGCAGAGTTGCACCTGCTTCTACACGATGACGACGAGCAGTGCTCTTCGGTGATCCCAAGACCAAGCTGTCATGCTTGTTGTTGAGAACCAAGAGACGCCTACTTTGTTGCATGATCAACTTGTCCTTGAGCAATTCGTTGTCAAGCTCGGGGCAGTCAGTAATCTCTGTGCGGAGGTTTGGTCGTAAGCGGAGGAGAACGCGTTGGTTGTTGTCGACATGTATAATGGTGCTAGTATTGATTGTCGTCCATTCCCCCTGCCACATGTCAAGGTAACTGTCCACGGGGATGCCAAGATCATCGAGGAGCTTGGGCGAGGACGACAGTTGCAATCTGGGATAGCTGTCAACGTAGTGTTCGAGGCGCAACGGCCGTTTTCCGTCCTAAAGACGTAGATGCTTATTAGTTTTGTTCTTTTGCAGAAAAACTGCAGCAGGGACAAGCAAACTCACCGCGAACCAAAAAATGAGTAAGATGGTATGGTCATTCCACATTTGATCCCGGTGGTAGCTATACGCCTCTACGATTGGAGTGTTAGACAACATGATTGACAGACTAGGGAGCATTGAACTTGCTGAAGTTAATAGAAGCTGCGGTAGCGTTAGCGTTGTCGGGTGAGTGGCTAGAGCCAATGGAGTTTTCAGTCCTGTTTGGAGGTTGGAGGCAGGGGCAAAAATAACAAGACGGGTGCGGCTTATTCAAGAAGCAGAATGAGCCGACCGTCCAACTGTAGATGAATGTATGGCTGTGTTGCAAATAGGGTCGAACCCTTGTCATGCGTCGCGATTGACACGACCCTCAAATGCAAAATATGTGACAGTCTGATATGAATGTTGTAAGAATGATATACCTGCACCAACGTGAGCGCTGTGTTAGGGGCGCACAGCGACTCCTAAGATCGAGTCATATTTGACTCCCGGAAAGGATGGGGGGCGGATAGCGGATAGGTCAAGCTTCTCGGTCCACAAAGATGATGCAGGCATCGGACCCTGGTTGGTGTTGGACGTTAACGTTGAGCAAGTAGGCTTGAAGGCATGGACTTGATCGAAAGTGGCATTTCGTAGCCAGCCGGATTTAACCGCGCTGCAATCTCTTCCGACTCTTTCATGACAGCAACGAGGGACAGCGTAAGGATCTCCAATGAAAGGTCCGACTTCAGACTGTTAGGGAACTAACGATGTTCATCCTTGTTGTTTAGATACTGCATTGACAAAATTACTTCGATTTGATCAACGCTACTCCGATCACGAGGAAGATTTCTACAGTAGACGAACAGAAAGTTAGGCCTAGAGATAACAACAACACTTGTGAAAAAGCAACGACGCAAAGATTTGCTAGCGCATACCACGCTAAGTGTGGGCCGCGTTGAGCATCAGTCCATGAACTAGCGATTCCAAACCACGTCGAGTATCTACGTACAATATCCTTTCACGTGGTCAGTGAGCAGGTGCTATTGAATATTGGATCATCAATTTTAATTGAACGGCTATGAACATTTGAATGTTGGCAAAAAAAACTTTGACCCTGATGTTCAACTGTAAACTCTATCACAAGGCAGGTGGTAGAGGTTAAGGCCTGGAGAATTCAAACGCGAACGACAAGGTGCAATTGATATAATTCTGAGTTGGCAGAAGTTCTGGCACGCCTCACTCGATACAAGCTCAGTTTGACGTAGTGAGTCTTTCGATCTCGGGCAGACTCTGAACTCTGAACCCAGTCTTCGACCAAGAAGATGCTGAGGACCCATATACTCCTGATGCGAAGCCAAACCCTTTTGCGCGCCGCAGCGCCTCCCACGGCTGTACTGGAGACGAACGACCTCAACTAATGCGGACGAGAGCAATGTGAACCAAGGTCGTAAATCGACTTAGAATAAGTGTACCCTTGCATATTCCATGCAACAATAAGATGTGGTGCCTGTCGAGTTCAGAACTGAAGAAAGGGTCGTCGTGTGCAATCAAGTTAGTGCAAGAAACACATTGCTTCATGTGACTGTACAGTCAAGGTGAGTGTAATGGACAAATGCATGGTAAGGAGCACGTACGCATTCTGTGACGCCCTTTGAAGCCTCGGTGATCGCCTTCAGCAGATGGTTGGGCTTGATGCCAGTAGCGCTGCTGCTTGTGCTGCTCTCTACGTCAGAAGCGTCCTCCTCTTGGTGATCCCGATCTTCGTTCGTTGCCCCTTGCTGTGGAAAAACAAATGTATTTGAGACACATAGTACATATAGACGGCCTCCTAAACACGTGGTCAGGCGATGTGGCAAATGGCAAGCATCTGATACAATGATCATACCTGCAAACCTCACACCCTCCTCGACCCCGATTTCCAATGCCACTTCGAGATATCCAGAAAGGTCAGCCTCTTCGTCTGAAAGCACGCTCAAAATCTGTTGCACATGAAAGATATATAACCACGCACAAGAATTTTAACTGTCGTCATCGGTATTTGCGTCCGAATCAGTGTCTGCCGTTAGATCAATCATGTCGTGCTTTGCAGTCAGTTCAACGCCGTGTGCTGTTCATAATGTTAAAAGTGATCTGGTGACAAACCAAGTACTTACCTCCACCTTTGCGAAATAGGAACTCAGTGAGTAGCTCAGGCTTGATATGCTCAATGACAGAAAGAGGAAGTCATGCACGAGTTCTAGTAAGGGTCTTTGCACCAATTACCTCACCGCCCCGCTGGTGATCAAACATAGAGCTCCTGGTCGAAGCATCAATGATTAAATTGACTCGAAGCACGGGGACGCGGGTGAAAGCGAGGGAGACTCGCGGCGCGAATGGTGACGACAGTTCCGACCATGGGGCACAGCCTTCGAGAGAGGCCAAAGTCGGCTGCGTAGGCTGCTTGCATTAGCTGCCTCATGGCAAGGCCAGGGAAAATTCTGGTTGCGAAGTGGCGGTACATCTGATCGGGGAAGCCGGCCCACACAAAATGAGCCTCAGTAAGCTTGACAATCTGAGGAAGGTTGAGAGCCCGGGAAGGCACTAGGCTTGGTTGGTACCGACAGGCGGGTGCAGTGTTGAGAGGTGATAGGGCGCATGTAAAGTTCGATCTCGTCCTGGGGCGGAAAGTCGGCAGGAACCGAACGAGCCCTCGCTCAAGAGACTCGTTGGCCATCATCTCCGCGACGAGCTCTTCGCACCAGTCAGACAAGTCCTGGCCGCGATCGACGTCCTCCATGGGAGACCTTCCGAGGCCTACGCGTGCAAGAGCCACTGCGTCTTCAGCTCTACAATCAGGGAGGCCTGTCTATATACAGCAGTGTAAGAACATTTTTAGGACTCATAGATGATTGAAAAAGTTACAGGCCGAATAATCGCGGCTCGCCAGGAGGGTGATCAGCAGAAAGTCGCATGTTTCAAGTCCAAGAGTGGGGTGATCAGCGATATCCTCTGCGGTATACAGAGCAGTAACCTCTCCTTCGAGGAGAAGATCTTTTGAGCTGTCGAAGAATCAGGCAAAGGGTGGTGCAGCTAAAGATATCGAGGCTCACAGCAGATTAGAGCGAACGACGTTTTTCGCCACGAAAACAAGAGAGCTGAAACTGTCGGTGATGATAGCGTTGAACATATCCTCTGAGAGCCAAGCCAGCTCAGCTTCGGCGTCCCCTGGAGCCTGGTAAACATATAATTAATTTTTGGATAGCCGAATAGCTGACAGAACATACCACCATCCACAGAAAAGCAAATAAATCAAGTCTTGAAAGTCCTTGATCAACTTGTCCGGTATATCGACATCTGCTGGATTTGCGATGGGTCGGTCACGTCCCTCGGACACAAATAGAGGCAAAATGGAATATTGAGGAACTGTGCGCATTGCAGCACTATGATCTCACGATGTTCCGTTACGCTGGACTGTGCGATGGCCTGTCGAAGCCAATCGCTAGAAAGAGAGCGAGGCCTTGGTTTTGTAAGACCTGAATGCAGGGTGTTCCCATGCGAAACCCTCTTGCTCCGCTGACGTTATCTGTATACCCTGTATTGACGGCTAAGCACTGGATCGTGGTGGTGGTCGCGGCTCGGGAGAGCGTCTAGTGATGAATCAAATGCTGTTATCGGGAAGAGAACAGAGTGCACGTACTCGCCATATTCCCGCACCCACCATGGTTGCAGGTTAAGGGTGATGGTCACTGTTTAGGAAGCAAGACATGGTGAGCTGCAAATCCTTGGTTCAGTCAGCCACAGGCTATATATAGTCACAACGAATGAACACTACAGGGGCTGACCACAACTCCTTGAGAAAAACGGGCACAAGAAAGCTTCGAATAGGCTACACGATCATACGCTCATGACAGTGAGCGAGCGGCATTCTCTCTTACACAATGGGCATCGCTAAGTGATGAGTACAGGTGGCCCCCAAAACTCGCAGCTTGCAACAGGCCCGTGGATAGGCAGAGTGGCACGTTATGGTGAATCGCGAAGGTTATTGACGACGCTGCAGCGAAGTTGTGCTCGATAAACCGCGAGGTTAGTCAGCTCATGATTGGCTTTGTGAGCGGGCTGCAAGTACGAACGTTCAAATGAGTGACAGAAAGAACTGATGATCAAAAAAACTCACCTATCAGCGGCGTCCTGGCCTTGCCTGGTCCTGGGGGTAGGACTAATCAGCGGAAAAGTAGGAGTAACTACTTTTGTGGGGTGCATGAGAGGACTTTGGCGGGGGGGTGGGGTGGCCGTATGCAGTTGTGGGCGTCCGTGGCAGGAACCAACTAGGACTTTGAAACGAAGCTGTCGCACGAGAGATGCACGCTCGAACTAGCGGTCTCAGACCTAACTGCACGAAGGTTAGTCTAGGCCAACAGTCATGAACGTCAAAACGCACTGAGGGTCCCGATAATCGACTTGTCAGCTTGGCTCTCCGCCACATTAGCTGCCTTCTCCGCACGAGCTCTCTCTAGTAGGTCATCAGCAATAGCTCCGGCACTATCACTGATCGCTTTGAAGATGTCATTCCGTTTGTTGGGAATCTTGAGCAATATTGGGAGTGCCGGTGCTAGGATAAAAGTGAACATGGCGGCAGCAGGGTTTCGTTGCACCGAAAGAGTCGAATGCGGTTGCAACAGCGGATTTGCTGCCTTTGAGAGAGCCAAAATCGTGCCTGAAGCCGCCGACGCCGATGCTGTCGAGCCTGTAAGAAGGTTCAAGGTGGAACCACCATTTGCGTCTGTGAATTTGCTCACGAGATGTTGTTCATACTGGGCGGAGATGAAGACTTCATGCAGGTGTAGATGTGAATACAATTAAACACTTACCATTGCTGTACCTCAATGACGATTTTATCGTCCGAAGCCATTTCGAAGGAAGCATCCCAGCTGCCTTTCAAGTGCAAAATCCTCTTCAGTGACTTTCTAAGGCAAACGAACAATCGAAGAAACATACCGTATACACAGAGTCATAAAAGACTGAAGTCAGTCTTCGGAGTGCCGCGTTACTGAACGCGAACGAAAGAGCCCTGCCCTGTCTTACAGGAATATCAAGTCTAATTCAAGAGTACAAAAACTAAGCCTAATGAACCTCTTGTGCGTTTCATCCTCCGCCCATAGTAGGTTATGGCCAAACTAGCTCTTGTGAGTTCAGTTTACTCTATGCAAACACGGAAAGACTCACAAAGTGTCCTAACAAGAATCGCATGCCGGGCTGCTGTTGATACGTAGTAGTATCTTTAGAAAAGAAATTGGCCACGGCTTTCGGATTACAAAGCACGACAGCATTGGAACCCATGGTCCCAGGTACCGCAAAGACAGGCCCATATTCCTTCTCGAATTCCTCATAGACGATGCCTGATTCAGGGAGCTCGAATAGCTCGCGTGTTAGGTCAAAAATGTAGTCTTTGCTGGCTGGGCCTTTCAAGCGCGTTGTACGACGTTTGCGTGCTCGTAAGAATCTAGAGATGAGGGTGACAGCCGCAGAGAGGGGCACTATAGCTTTGAGAGTCGTCCCGGATCGCCATCCTAGATAGGTCTCAAAGCCATCGATGTACTTCGTTAGAACCTCCATGGGTATACCGAAAGTAGGCTCGTAGGGGAGTTCAAGGACAGGAGAGATTGGGCGTTGTAATGTTGAAGATCGGTTGAATGGCGTCTCATGATCACAACTGTTAACCGCCTTTTATAGAGCTTGACGTGATGGCAACGTCATACGAGCGAGCCTCTTCAAACAAACCAAAGTACAACGTACGGACGAAGGCAAACGGCGGGAAAAGGCGATATAGGATTTGGTGGGGAACGGTAGGTGGGTCATTCGTGTGTGGGCCACAACAGATCGAGGTCCGAGGACACCTCGTCATCGTTCGACTGTGTCGGAGAGAGGGAATAACCGTCCGGGAAAGTGTGCGCGAATAATCCAGTAAGAAGAATGAATGATTCGATGTATCCTCCTCCTGTTTGAGATTCAGTTCTTTGCTTGGCTGTAAGAACTCGAACGTGTTGGAACACTCTTCAGAGTGTTCCGCAGATATTCCAGGATTTCCGGTAGCGAAAGGCGCTTGTGAAGGGGCATCCGGCGCATGTATCTCTGGTGCTTGATCCTAAGAACTCGTTAGTAGATGCGGTAACGTAAATAAAGACGACCTTACTGATGTAGAAGTGTTCCGAACCAGTGCCTTCTTCTCCCAGTAAAGGTTCTGCGCCAGTGATCGTGCGAGGCTGCCTCCTGCCTTCAGAACTTCGATTGTGCGGTCCCGCGCTCGAACTTATCCAGCCAGCTGATCACTCTCCTCTTTCAGTCGCCTATTTCGATCCTTGAGCCTCCTCAACTCCTGCAAATTCCTATCCCTCGCGTCTCGAAGCTGCTTGACCTCCGCCCGCAACGTTTCCTCCTCTTTTGTGCGTCTCGCCTGATCCTTGATGAGTTCATCTGCGTTGCGTCGACCATGTTCCAGCTCTGCCCGTAGGTCCGAGTTCAGCACCGTACGAAGCTGGACCTCCTTCATTACCTCGTCGTACTTGGTGGCACCTATGCTCATCGATGCGCGAAACTGGCCTATACTGTGCCTGCGCTGGTCCTCTAGTTTCCACTGGTAGTACGCATGAACCTGCGCTATCCGATCGTCTCCGGAAGTGTGCTTGGGCGACTGCTGCTGCAATCCAGATGGAGGATAACTGTCTGTGTGATATCCGTCTCGTCCGAAAGCAGGTGCGTGAGACATATGGAGGTTCTGAGTGCCATGTTGCACAAGAGAGGGCTTTTCTATACGTGGCGGAGTCGGGCTGAAGGAAGCTGGGCGGCACGTAAGGTACGTGGTGTGGCGGTGGTACCTGGAGGCGGTTGTCCATAAATCCAGTATAACCCCATGCGCCACTGTGCTGGTCCGGGACCATCTGCAGCCAAGTGTGTCGGTGATTCGTTTGCACGTAGAATTATGTCTACATTGGCCACGGTGTCATAAGAGGCCAAAGGATGAGAACCACCCTTGCTATGCCCTTGCTGCAGCATTCATGTCTATACCCGGCTCAGCTGAGTTGACTCGGGCATGCAGAAACACGTAATCTTCGAGGTTGTGGTCAACATCCAAGGTTGAATTTCTTTTTTGTGTGTCAGGTGCGTTCCATCAGACATCATGTGATACAACACGTCGCGTCGAGCATTGTTAAGGCATAGGTATAATGGCGTAGAACGGAGGGGAATAAGGTAATGCAAGTAGTGTACAGATGATATATGGGTGGCAATTTTAATAGGGTATAACTTCAATATGCAAAGAATATTAGCGATAGCGATTTGAAATGTGTACTTAGATTCGGGGGGGGGCGCATGTATAGGTATAATCGATGTAGAAGTATTCGTTTCGTTCTGTCCTCGAAAATACTTTCACCATTTCGGAAAAGACTGACGGGGGCAGCTTCACGAGGTACAGTGATTCTCGCATATGCTTCGCGAGACAGTGCATTGTCAAGTTCATGCCGGAAGTATCGGTATCATACGAGGCGACCGAAACTCGTCCTGCTTTTCCTTCGGGAGCTTGCTGCGTTCCAGCCTAAAACAATTATCAGTACGAGTTGATGATGCTGGCGAGCTGTACGTACATGCACATCCGGCAGATGAGAGTCCTGTGGATCTGCTTGAAGACGACGTCTATGTGCTCGGTGTTCAGAGTGGTTGGCTCAGTCACGTAGATGGGACGTGTGTCTTTGGAAGGGCGGAATTTCTCGTCGGGATACAGAAGAGTCCAGGGGTCGTCTGCCACTAATGAGATAAGCGCAAACGGCCTTCGAAGACAGCCAAGGATGGGCGCGAAACAAGAAACGGCGCAAGCTTCAAAAGCAGGAGAAGAAAGGTGTGGGTGCTGAGGTGAGTGCTAAACACATCGACCAGTTGTGACAAATGCCTCGACAGGTTTCACAACCTCTGTCACCCTCGTCACCACTCACCCCCCTATCTGGTATAAAAACGTCTCGGGGCCCGGTGCAGACCTCTGCCTCGTGAAGTGTCGAAATAACAACCCAACTCCCCTCGTTGGTCAGTCGGGCTGAGCTTTTGGAGTCTTCGTTGCACCCTCCCAGGAGCAAACCATCTTCAAATCATTTGAGCGCATGATAGAGCTTGTCGAGGAGGCTCCAGCGCGGGCAACGATGAAGTTTTCTACTTTGGCCTGTGGCTTCTCGCACGGCGGTGGTAGACGGCTGCCAACCAACCCGAACTAACCTTGTAGCCGCAACTTTCACCACACGGAAGAGGTAGTGTCTGACCCTTTGTTCGGGAGGCTGGCAGGCTTCGTGTCCGATGAGTGGCCCTTTGCTCTAGCTCAGAGTAGCCCGCTAACCTTGGCCTCCAGGAGTCTTCAAAACGTGGGCCCCCGAGCTGTACGAGGGGTATGAGCTGAACGTCGCTCCAGTTTGCGCCTGGAACCCAAACCTCAAAGCGAAACTGGGTAAGCAGCGTCTTTACATCCCGGGTCTGCAACTTTGGCCCGCAAACTATCTGGTGCCGCCACCGCAAATCTTGCTTACGGCCTCTGCTCCGTCCCAGCCCTTGGGTTGTTTGATTTCACATGGTGATCCTCTGGCCCATGGGCGTAGTTCTGGACCCCTCCTTGGCACAGCCTCCTGCTTCTATCTGTGTCCATCGATTATTAAAATGTGGGGATCGCAGCAGTATATTCCATCACGCAGTACACGGGCTGGGGCCCTGTTTCTCTTTTCTGAGGGCAGATTGAGGGAAACTGAGAGGTTTCTTAGCTGAGTCACCCCGTGAGGAGCTCGCAGCGTGGTCGGTGAAGAACGAGGGGCGATGCAAGCCGGAAATAAAGTAACATTAGAATGCAAGAATGCGCTCTCAATGCAACGGGTTGACAGTCCACAGAAAGAATAGACACTTCCCGCA
>JABCKO010023883.1:0-21646 GCA_018855915.1 Tephrocybe sp. NHM501043
CAAAGTTATGATCAGTGCTCATCGATCATCATTCGTGGCTCCACTTCCATGTTATTGACTTTCTGAGGAAGGATAACTTAGTCACCGATGCTCTAGGGTGAATCAATTAATTCATGCATTTGGATGGAAATTTCAGGTCAAATCTTTGACATTTCTAGCACACTGTTCAGGCTGTCAGATGGACAGCTGTCAGCCGATTTTTCTGCCAATTAGCTACATGAATGTAGGTCCTTGACCGCGATTGGCCATGTCTCGACGTTGAACGTTCTTCTGACCTCTTTGGCTGGCTTCTAACCTTTAATACCCCTTACTACAAGCGCTGGTCATTGTCATGGTTATACCCTGCACAAGTTGGAATTTCAAGCCCGCCGCCATCGCACTGCGTGTCAATCGTGGTATATCTTTCACTTTTACTTGCACTTCACTTCTTCTTATTTCACCTTCATGTCCTCGGACTAGAGCTATTTAGACAAACCATTCTTTATGCTTTTATTTCGTGATCACACAAATTTGTCTTTTGTCAATTTTGTGTATATAACCATGTACAGCTTTGTATCGTTGGTTCGTGCTATTTGCACCAGCCCACGGCACCGACAAGCATGGGCTAAGGAGATTATACTTCATTATCAGCAGAAACAGGATCAGTCCAGTACTTGCCTTGATACTCATTCTGGATGCCCGTACACAATGGTCTTCAACTCATCAAATGCTTCGTGAATTTTTCAATTGATTGCTTCTTTTAAATATCATTGACATTGTAATATAGACCGTGCACTTGATTATCGTCAAGTTATATCTATTCATGTGGCTTGCAGCAACTATATTGAGGACTGGAAAGCAATTGAGCTTGTTACAATGTGGCTAACTTCTTTTCGTGCCGCCACCACTCAGATGTCACTAAAAGGTCCATGTTTTCAATGACATATGCCATCTTCTGTGGACTTCAGGATAAGATCAAAGATGCTCTTATGGGTCTTCATCAAGGGACATCACCAAACCTTGTGGAAAGTTTGACGGATGGGCATCAAAAGCTCAGTGACTATTACTCCAAGTTTGATGAATCAATCACCTTTGTACTCCGGCTACCTGTCCATAAAATCAGCCTACACTATACTCAAAGACATCTAACGGAATCTTTCAGTGCTGGAGCCCCAAATATCATACTTGGGAATAAAGTTGGATTATGCCAATGACTTTGATTTACTTGATTAGCTGAAGCCATGAAGCGAACGCTGCACAATCACTTTCACCAACATTACACATCCAAATTCAGTGCACCCTCACATTCACATCACTATGAAAGTAGCCTAGGTTGCTGATCAACCTAAGCTCAAGTGATAATTGTATTTTAACCAAGCTCTGGGTGATCTTCAGGTTGAAATGATTCAACCATACTGTTGAGTTGCTTCTCAACTAACATCAGTAACCTGCACCAGATTGAAAAGTGACCCAATGCAACCCAACACATGGGCACCAAATGTTGAAAGCAAAGAAGGCTTTGTCACTCACAAAACAAAAAACAGTGCGAAATCAGTCCAATCTCCGACTCAAGAGGAATACATAATTACGATCAAGTGACCATGTTCAACTTCAACATTTACAACCAACTCATTCTGCATTCACTGAACATCCTTGCCATTGTATCTTGAGCTCTCATCTCTGCAGCCTGTGTGCTTTAATGCTGTATGTGGTAGCCTGATTATTTGTGCTTGTGTTCTTCTTCATGTATTTCCCTACTGTCAATATTCTGACTGTAACCCTCTTGATGTAACTACCCACTAGCTTTTATTTAGGTAAGTCTATATAGCACTTCTGCTGACACTGAACTCAATTCAGTTCCTTTCTTTCTCAAAGGGTCGCCTTGCCAAGTGGAAGAGAAGGAAAGGGGGAATAGTTTAGAAAGAACCATGTGGTACCAAGAAGCACTATATGGTACTTCCCCTGGGCCAATTCAATTGAGAACTAGAAAGGGGGTCCAGAGCATTGGGTAGGGTGATGGGATTAGATGGTCCATGCACCAGAAAACATACAAAAGGGGAGAAAGAAAGAGGATGAAGGGTAACTTCAATTAGGACTATTAGGTCACAGGGAGTGATCTGGATAGCATGTCAAAATTGTAGCTTCTAGGGTTGTTAAGAGCCTGAGCCTGGCCTGAAATAAGACTTTCTTTTGAGGAATCATTCAAATTATATATATTAAAAGCCAAAAACTACTTAAAATAATACAATTTTGTCATCAGCCCCAGTACTCAACAACTTGTTTGATGGAAATTTAAGTGATCTGCTGCTCTCAAGCTCATCATAACATGTCATTCATTTTGGTCAACCCTGTTTGTCATTGTGCAATGAATGGCATTTCTTGCTATTCCATTGGTCTGTTACAGTTTCCTTATATCTTTTGCTCTTCCCCATTGAACATGGTCCTGCTTCTATCATGAAGTATGTCTTCTAAATCATATACAGATAATGAATGGCCCTCAAAGTGAATATAGCTGAATTCAAGTTCTTGAACAGAGGATCACACCTGGATCATATGCAATCTAAAAAGGACACCATTTTGGACATCTGAGATCAATAATTTGGGGCATACAATGCCCAGCCTATCTTAAAAAAGGTACCCTTCCACACCAATCAAGTTCAGAAGGGACAGGATCTCCACCTTGAATACATTCTATACTACCACACATTGCAGCCAGTATAGGAACATTATTTTCAAAAACCATCTTTAGTTGCTGCTAAACTAGAGTCTGGTTCAAACAATGGGAATACAGTAGTGAGGAGATGTCCTCATGTTAAGGCAAGGGAAAACAACCAAGTTTGTAGCTACAATGGATCAGGAGGACATCATCATTGCACATTTCACAGCACTCTGGTATGTTTTCCTTTCCTGTCCTTTCATCCTGATCTGATGTCACATCATGTGCTAAGTTTCATAAGTCATACAAGAGCAGAAATTAGGACTGGAGTCTACATTGCAGCAAATTTAATGTTCCAGCACTAATAATTTTCATACTATCTATTTTATTTTATTTCTATCTCTGTCTACTCATTCAAGTTCTCACAGTGTGTAATATACAATTGCAAAAGTAATGTACAATGTTCTAGTCATAAGAAAAGTTCATTGAAATAACTGCTTGAGTATTAACTCATAGGACCAGTTTTCAAGACTATCTTTCAATAGGCAAATTTGGTTGGTTCCTCACAGCAGGTCCCACCATTTTTTGTACAAATAGGGCCACAAGAGCCTACTTCAAAATTAGGGTTGTTGATCTCTTTGCTTTATCTGAAGAAATTGTCTTTCTGTAGCCTAATCCAGTGACCATAATCTTCTTCACTCCTTTCAAAAGTGGTGGTAAGTAACAGAAACCATGAACAATTAGAAGTTTGAGGACCAAAACCTGAAAGTTAAGTCAGTGAACCAGACTACAATACCCATGATAAACTGGAGAAACTTACCAGTATGGAGGTATAGGTGCCACAAAGTTCTGGCACTGGGTCTAGAATAGCCCAAACATGTACACCAGTTTCTTGCAGTCAGCTTCAAGAGGTCAAGCCAGGCAATGATGTGGGGACTGAAAAGGTGGCCATAAAGCTATAATAAAGGGTGAGGAGGTCAAGGATTTCTTGTTGTAATTGATTGATTTCAGAGCCTCTTTTGACTGCACATGGTTACATAGTATTTATGGTTCTGATCATAGGACATCAACAACTTTTCCCTGAATGTTATGTAAAGCAGCATTTTTCTTGCCCCAACTAAAACCAGTATGGCACAACTACCTATAGAATGGTTCATCAAATATAATGTTTCTATGTGGTATAGATGGAGCCTGTAAGAGCAGAGTAATTCTCGACTTGCTTGCATAATAGTGACCACTGTGTCCATCAGTATATTTAAAGGACTAGACATAAAATAGGCAAACACCAGTGATTGTATAATACTTTGCCAACATAGAAATAGCATTTACCAACCACAAGTCAAGCTTGGTTCAGCTTTCTTCATTGGCAACATCAAGAGCATATATATGATAGCCATAGATTTTGTGAGTATAGAGATGGTGGGGAATTTTTGTAAGATACTGAAAGAGAAGTATAATGGATTATGAGGGACAAAAACCAGCTATCTAAAGGCTTCCATCTATTAAAAAGGCTTGAAATAGAACTGAACACAGGTCAACTCCATTCCAATCCTCACATTTTCATTGAAAACAAATACAACATAAGCAATTTGGAGTAGAGTATAGATCTTTGTTATAGATGAGGGAATTGTCTGAGATCTTGTCAATCCTGAGTAATATTCAATGTAAGGTCCTGACATACCTGCTTGCAAGGTCCCACACTTACTGGGCTTGTATCTTGGACAATTGTTTCATGCAGATCAAGGATAGAAGAGAAAATAAGTGTGATATGTGGAATCTGTAGGGAAATCCAAAAGATGCCTAAGGAGAACATTGGGTAAGAGGAACACTGGAGAGAAAGATCCCAAAATATAGGTAAAGAGGAGTTCAGGTAAGCCCAGAACTTCAGGAGGAAAGGCAGTTTGGCTTGAGTTATCTTAAAGAACACTGAAGAGGTGGCATAAAACTTGCTATAGGTTGGAAGTGTGCTGACATAATTATTAACCAAAAGTCTCACCAAATAGAAAAGTAGTGTGAAACCTGTGACCCTAAACTTGTGCTGACAGAATTGTTTGCAACTAGCAATCTCACCAAATAAATGGTCTGCTGATAGAAATGATTAGCTGACAATTTATCTCAACTATGACTAAGGTGGATTGCTGGAATAACCCAACTTTCTGTCCTCTCTCTCCTGATCTAAAGCTAAGAGTTTACTCTTGTTCACACTTTTAATTCTTTCCAGATTGCTAAAAACTTAAGCTTCTTGATTGCAACAATATTCTAAGTATATACACAACACACTCAGTACACTCTGCATGGGTTAGAGCCAAGAGAATACCCTCAGTTTGCACCTCCAAGTCTCTTCAGATTGCTGAATACTTGAGCTCCTTAGTTGCAATAACATGCTCAGCACACTCTGTATGGCCGAGAGCTAAGGATTTACCCTCAGTGATACCTCCAAGTCTCTTTAGATTGCCAAAGACTTGAGGTCCTCTATGCATCCTCACAGGCTTTGATATACCAACTTTATATGAACAACTAACTATACACTCAATTCTCTTAACATTCATACATTCAATGCATATACTAGTATTTAGCTTACCATCAACTCTTAGGCTCAATCCCCTTCTATTCATTACATTTTGCATTTGCTCCTGCATAATCTTCACCTGGCTACAATAAGGTACTGTGGAACAATTCTTCAGCAAAAGCTTGAAGAAGCAGTGTACTGGCTATTTCTTTAGTCAAGGCCAATGGTTTGGGTGGATATTCTATTTATGAGTCAGCATAAGGCATTTTCAGATACTGCAAATACATACATTATTTCCTTTGGGTCCTGTTTCTTGTATGATAGGGTCAAATCCAGCCATTTTTCTGCCAAATGCAAAATGGTATCCTAATGACAGCTTGTCAATTCAGCCCAGCAAGAGTCTATGTGCCTACCTCAAGCCTTGCAATATTTTTTTTAACTATCCAGTCTTAGCAAACTCAATACTGAGGTTGAAACCCCTAAAGTTTAGTCTTCCTGGTTTGCCTCTGGGCTGAACAACTTTGTTGGAGCTGTGCATAAATTTTGTATTGATATCTATGTTTTGGTCACTTCTGAGTCACTCCCACAGCCACTCAAGGAAGGGGAAACATGAGCTCATATATTCTACACTCTGCATATCAAATGAGTCATGCATTTCTATTGGATGCCAGGCTACTGAGCACCTGCAAGAAGGAGGCCCCCCTTGCTGGTGCCAAGAGCTATATACACCTAATGTAGATATGTCTCCTACTAATAAAATAAAGTTACCATCAAAGCCTATCAGATCTCAGAGTGGGAATGGTAGGTTGCTCAAAAGATGCTATGCAAGAGGACATTTGTCCCAGCCTTCTCTATGCTATGTAGGCATTAGAGAAAGAACCAACATCTGTCATGTGACTCTAAGCCCAAAAACAGATCCTTCTGCCTTTGTTTGAAGGATTCCCATTTTGATCACTTCTAAGTTACTTCCATGGCCACTTGAGAAAGGGGAAACACAAGCTCATATATTGTACACTCTGCATATCAAATGGGTTATGCATCTCTATTAGATGCTAGGCTACTGAGCACCTGCAAGAAGGAGGCCCCCAGGAAGGCAAAAGAAGCATTGCTGCAAGGCAGCTCCAATTGATAGGAAGCAAACAAACCACAACAGAAATTATATTGTATTACAGGAAGATAATAGGGTAAAGTTTGTAAAGTAGTAATAATATCAACAATAGATAGAATGTATTTTGTGGTGTAAGGTGCAGTTTTCTAGATAGATGGGAGCAATGATTTCCAATGATCTCCAATATCTTAGAAATGAATAAGAAGCCCATCTACCAGTCACTCTGGCTACATTGGAAGGAACTCCATTGAGGAGTGTAGTTGTCCCTCCTATTCAGATACAATAGCCTGTAATTGGGTAGAACCCCCCTGCTATCAATAAGGGGTTAGCATTGTATTCAAGGTAAGGGCAAGGTATTGGTCAGTTGATGATTTGTATAAAGTGATAGGATCACTGTGGCATGGCTGAGATAGTTTGCAATGATGCTGAAGTGCAGAGATAGGGTCAAAGATATCTTGTTGTTTTGATATAACTACCTGTTCACCTGTAGCTCCTCTTTTCTTAGTGTGAGCCAGATAGAGAGTCCTTATTCCTTTGGTATTAGGTAGTCCAAAGTCTTGCCAAGAAGGGAGTTTTAATCAGTCATAGGAAAATTAGTGCTTTGGAAGTAGTTCTCCCATTTGGATCTGCCCCCAGAATGTGGTGGTAAGGCATGCCCAAATACATGCATTGATAGGTTCTGAAAGAGATAAGGTAGTGCCAAGGTAATGAAGCATTTCTATAGTCAGAGGAGGTCTCAGTGAATAAATGGAGTCTGTAGGATGTAGGTTTTCTTCTCCTTTCAGTAGGTATTGAAGCTTAGTGCTGGCTTGCCAGCTATGGCCTTCCTATATGTACCATGCCTGTATCCCTAGCATCTTGTTATTGATGGCATAGCCTAGCATCTGACCTACAAAGGTCAAGGCATATGTGCACAATAGCTCCTCAGAGACAGGAAGACAATATTGCATAGAAATGGAAAGTTTGTTGCAGTATGTCCAAAATGCAGATGCTGTGGCACAGTATTGTCTTGCTGTAGATTTTTCCCATGCATGTGATAGTGTGAAAGGAACAGAAATGTCATTATTCATATTGTAATATGAAGTGTAGATGTGAGATGAAACTGAGTTTGGAAAGGGGTAATATTGCTTGTCAGCATGAGAAGACAAAATAGAACTGTGACCTGTCAGCCATGTGCAGTTGATGAATTTGATTGCAAGTAAGGTATAATATAGCCAGCCATATATAGATGATGAATTCAATTGCAAGTAAGGTACACTATAGCAGAGTATGACTGTAGGGTTGGTATGGTATGAAATACAAGGCATGTCTGGAATGTTGATATAGTATGAAGAAGGTATGAAGGTACATAGTAATTTGAGTAGTAATACAATGCATGTAAGAGCAGTACATTAGTAAGGAAATGGTGCAAATTGTGATAGACATAGTAACAAGATATTAATTGGTTAAGGTTCAAGGCTGAGCAAGGAATTATAAGGGAGCTTCTGGATATGTTATAGATCATGCAATGTAAGGGGATAAGTATGAAGGTAGTCATGGTGAGAATGGAAACAAGCTTTTTTGAGAAGGTAGAATCCCTTAAGAGGGTACATTGGCCAGGTTATTGTGTGGAGACCCATTTGAGGGAAACCTATAAGTTGTTAGCATGGAACATATTGACAATGTGTCTCAGGATTGAATTATGTTCTGTGCCATAGGATCAGTCTGCCTTCAGTATGCCTACCACCCCTGTGTTATCAGAGTTAATGATGATGTGAGCATCTCTGAGTCCATAGGCAATGCAAGCCCTGATGGCTAGATTGACAGTTGCTATCTCAGCCCAGCCAACATCTCTGCCATCATGCTGCCAACTATCTTTGAGAGGCCAGGCTAGCCAATAACCATTAAAAAAGAAGCCAATGCCCAATAAAGTTGAGGCATCAACAAAGATCATGTAGTTTTGTGGGGGAGAGGTGTGACTATGGAAAAGGTACAGTCAGAATTAAATGTGAAGCACCACCAGGCAATGTTATCAAGGACTAAGGTAGTCATTTGGTGACAAGTCCATGGTCTAGATGAGTATGCAAAACCTCTGTAGAAGTGATATAATGCTAGAAGATGAGCTCTGCCAGATGTTACTACTAAGCAAATATGGTTTAGCATGTCTATAATTGATTCTGTTTTGAAGAGAGACATAAGAGCCCCAGAAACCTATAGCTTGAGTTTGGTAAGATATTTGCTGCACTTCTTCTTAGGAAGGAATATCCATCAATTAGGAAGAAACTATACAAAGCTAATATATGAGAAGGTTTGTGCAAATGGGTGAAATTTTTCTGAGGCCCAGGGCCAGCCAAGACCAGCAGCTATTGGCTAGATTAGTGTGTCATCATATGCAAAGACATATATGCCATTGCTAAGTGTGTGTCTAGAGTAGCAGAAAAAGATAAAGTGACAACCTATTTCAGGACTGCATCAATGCTATGTGCCAGATAAATATGGACAAAGACATTAGCAACCTTTCAAAACACTCCAGGGAAAGCAGCTCCACTAAAGTTGAGCTGCATTTCCAGGTGCATGAGGTTGTCAATGAAAATGACTAACAGGTGCCAGTTCTCAGGTTGAGTTGGTATGTTGTGTAATGCTGCATCAATATCAAAGACTGTGACCTCTGTGCCAGGTGGGGCATTTGCTACCAAGAGGTAGCATATGGAAAAGATGCCCCAGTCACACCAAAATGAGGCTGGATTGACAAAGGTATTCAGAGAAGGGTTAAAAGGATTATCACAAGAGTAGGATTGGTCCACCATGATCCAAAGCTTACTACCCACACTTTTGATGACATTGAAGAGTGATGAACAAATAGGACTAAGGACCAAAATACGGAAAGAAGGGTTAAAGCCAGGTAAAACATGCAAGAAAGCAATTTTGAATTTATATTTTGCACAAATAAAGGCATGATGTATAGCAGACTTATCATGGTTGGGGAGCAAAAAGGTATCAAGAATAGCTATAGAGCTCAGCCTCACATCAAAGCTGTTTTTGAGGCCTTTCAGAACCTCAAGGAACTTATTTAGAGCACCTGCCTTTACCAGCAAAGTCAACTAGTGGTTGTGGTAGAGTGGCATAGAAACTCTAAGCCCCAACAGTGAGAGGGCATGTTTGCACTTTATGGGCAAAGCTCCTACAGAGGGAACAGAGGTGGCTATGTGAACAGGTGCCTTGGCCATATGAGTAAGGACCATTGAAGGCTTGACAAGCAGTGCTGCCAGAGGGTGTAAGCCACTTCCTATTGTCCTTGTGCATAAACAGTGGGGTGTTCTTGCATTGTCAAAAAAAAAATCCACCTACCCACAGCACATGTAAGTGTAAGGTTTTGCTAGCCTATTTGTGTTTGATGGAGCTGAGGTAGGCTTAGTTTTATCTTTTCCACAGGACAATGAAGGGTCCTGAGTGTTGTGAAAGGTGCAGGAGGAGGAGGATAGCTTGTCTGTAATAGAGGTGAGGAGAGCAAGCTTCTTGTCCAACTCTGAGGCCTTGAAATGATGTCAGTCCTCCTTGTCAAGGTGTTTGTTTTCATGAACCACATTAAAATAATGAAAGTCCTCACATTTGAAGTCCAGGGTAAGGATAACAGAATATACAAGAGAGTTGAGAGTAGATAATGTCAGTTTTTTGGCAGAATAAAACCAGGACATGAGACAAAAGATGGAAGGATTGAGGAATGGGAAAAAAAATTCAGGGAGGTAGATGATTCAGAGGGACAGGCTTGGACTTCCTTAGCAGTAGGTCCATACCTATTGAGTAGATTCACTAATTGAGTTTCATGAATAAATGTTGGAGAATTGGCAACATTGTTTAGTGTGAGATGTTGGTCAGGATCATTGTAGCTGGGTGCAACTTTGTAACAATGAAATAAGCCCATTTCATCAATTTCAGTCTCAAAGGGCTGAGGTGAATTCTGAATGGGTGTAGCCTGAGGAGGAATGACTTAAGTAGGTTATGTATCAGAGTCAATGGTAGTAAATTGTTGCAACATTAATCATGGATCTGACAGAAGAAAATCAACAAGAACTTTTGGTTTACAAATTCTTTTTGAAGGCAGCATATTGATATTGTTTCTTGCTGGTGTATCTTCAACAGTACTTGGAGGAGTTGGCACATATGAGTGTGGCTCAATCTTGACAAAAATATAGCTAGTATGCAACTAAAATTAACATTGTATTACCTAGTTTATTTCAAGCTCATTACTTGATTCTAAAGGAAGGATATGAATTTTGGGTGACAGAGAGAGTTTCAGCTGTGGAAGAGTAAGCAGCTTTTGTTTTGGACATCATGATTTAATGTCCATTAAGTCGTCTGCATTTGTCAAATAATAATGGACAGTATAGGCATTGAAACATCATCCCACAAATTACAAAAGTTCAACCTCTGCAATTTGAGATGGTGGACAACAGATTTTGAAGTGACAGAGTCACATTTATGTCACTTACTTTGACTTTGACTTTAATTTTCATCTCTTGTCACCTTCCAGCACCATGTCTCTCTCTTCTCAACATGCTCCTCCTTGTAGATTGCTTGACTCTGATGATGATGATCTTCCTCCTAAAAAAAAACCAAGGCATGACAAACCACAGATCCTGCAGCCAAGCTGAGCAATTAATGTTACAAATTTGGCAAAGAAGTCTACAGTGGTATATTTAAAATCTACATCTGCTGCTGGAAAAAGGAAGCTATCAAAAAAGTCCAAAGAATAAATTAAATTTGAGAATGCCTTGGTAGCAGGAGTTGGACCCATGATACAACGCAGAAAAGAACTGTATATCATTTATTTTTATATGAATATATGCTTACTATTTCATAGCAACAGACCTTTAAGACTTACTATAGACATGGCAATATCATTCTACACCTCCTCAATCCTTTTCTTGATATTAATACAATTTTCATATATGGCTTAATTGACAAAGGTTATATTGAAGAAACAAACAGTGGCAAACATAGCTTATTGGAGATGGACAAACTAAAGTAAGGTCTTTTTTCACTTATTTGTACATTTTGCCTACTATAGGCACTAGAGATATGTAACAAAAAGTATTACATTTCAATTCCTACCAGCAGCTTACACATGTTACATCTGGCCTTCAAAAAACTTTATGCAAGTTGTATACAAAACTGAACAGAGAGGACTTTAACAGCAGCCTGATTCAAAAATTGGTTGATGTGGTGAGTAATTTGACTTGTTTTGATTAATAGTTACTAATGTTCTTTACTAGTTTAGTTAAGGGGCTACAAGTGTGCAAATGACTGATATACAGAAGCTCAACAAAGGTCTCATCAAGCTTCTCAAGAGCTCAGATCTCACATATATTCTCTCATTGCTGCTGGCTTGCCCTCTGCCTTGCAAAACGTCTGCTTGAGGTTTCAATAATTTTGATACTGGAAAGTTGCTTACTCTTGCTAAATATGTTCACCAATATAATCTTTTGTAAGTCTTTGTCTGAAATAGGGCATCTCTGACTATAACTTCATCAGATTTCTCAATTCTATCTGTGAGGGCAAAGTTGAAGTAAATGCCCATGACTTTCCCACATTTATGTATGACACAACTCAATTTGAAGACTCCAACAAGGAACAAGTATTCAATATTGAAAGAGGCCTGTGCAGAGGCCCTCTCCTAATCAATGTGCATTCTCTTTTTTTTTGAAGGCTTCAGTCTGACAATCTCTCAGGCATGCCAACATATGTTCTTTGAATGCAGATTTGAAAGGGCTGAAAAACATGCAACAAAAGCCCCCATTGCACACAAATACAAGATTAACAAGATAACTCCAGCCCTTATTGCATATACTGCAGCTCAGGTAAGTTTTGACAGTTCTTTTATTTATATTTAATTGATTTATATTTTACAAGACCTGATGCATGTTGAGCTTGGTATCACAATGGGGCATGCAAGATAAAGCCTTTTGCCTCCAATCATTTTACTACAACATTTGCAGCCTATTTATCCCAGACACCAATCCCTGGGCCATTGACACTTTGTGCTTTTGGAACAAGTGAGTCTTTTTTTAATAATGTACAGCTGAAACTGATTGATGACATAGAAAATTTTATAGTCCTGATGGCACTTTCAAGCAAAAGAAAATAATCATAGCCCCCTCTTCAAAGTCACACAGTGACATCACAATGCTTAGAAAAGCTCAAGCAGTGGCACTTGAAGAGCATCTCAGGACTCAGCAAAAGAACAATGATTTGACTGGCAGTAATGAAGGTGATGAGAATGATGGGAATGATGGGCACTGCAAGAAGGGAAAAGGCAAGGCTAAGGTCAAAAGTATGGATGGCAGTGGCAGCAAGGGCAGTGGTGATGAGGGCAGCAATGATGAGGACAAGGGCAAGGGCAAGGACAAGGGCAAGGATGAGAACAAGGATGAGAACAAAGGTAGAGAGGACAAGAACAAAGGTGGAGAGGATGAGGACAAAGGTGGGGAGGATGAGAAATAGTAAGCCTGACCTGTATCACAACCATTGCTGTATTTTTTATAAACTTCAAATGCTCATCATGTTGTACAATGCATTGATAGTTTAAGCAGGATGAAATAAGATGATATCATTGGAACCACAGGAGACAGTATGGTTTCCCTTGGAATCAGAAGGCTGAAATAAGGTGTTGATCATGTAATTTTGTAGATGACTGGGGTCAATAAATACATAAAGCTCTCATACTAATTTGAGAATATTTTTATTATACATAGATGAGGACCATCCTGTGAATTTGGCTGAAAACTTTGCATGTTATTGTCTATAGCTATCTCATATTTAACTTCATCTACAATCTTTAAGTTCCTTCTCAAGCTAAGTCTGAGGAAAAATATATTGTGTCTATGATATCATGTGACTACTCATATTTGTCAATCTGTGGAGTATGCTGTTTTGCTGATGTACTCCTAGTAGAGTGGGAAGTTTGAGAAAAAATTAGCTACCCCTTAGATGCACTCAAAATGCTAAGCAAACATATTGGAAATTGTGTTAGCCATATCACTACTAGGACAAGCATCTACACCTGCATGCAAGTGTTCCTGCAAGGAGCATTCCAGATTTGCAGAGCATTTAATCCAGAGCTCAGGGGTGAGGTTATGCTCCCCTTCAGCTTCAAGACCAACAGGAGCAAGTTGAATTGCTGGCCTGAAATCTGCAAGCTAGGTGCAGGGGAAGCAGGTGTATATGCAGTCTCCTCTATCTTCTTGTTGGTATGATGGAGTAGTACATATCTGTGGAAACCAGCACTTAGGATGTGTTAGACCTTTACAGGCATTGCCCTATCATCTGCTGTAAGAGCAACCAAGTGGGAAGGGGGGGCACTATAGCAAAGAGTGGTGAGTTTAGCAAGCTTGTGTATAAAGGGGGTGATCCCTGAAGGTTGGGAGTATTGTCTTCTCAGGTCAAGGAAGGGAGTGCCCAAGATAAGCACCCCTGGTAGCAGTGCCAGCCTGTAATGGGTAGTGCATAGGAGAGGCAGCTCCATAAGTCAGGACAATGGTAACTCTGAAGGAGGGGTAAGTAGAAGGCAGGCTTGAGGTGTAAGAATTTACCTTGACATGTAGTATTGTAAGTGTGAGGAGGTATAGGAATAGAGGTGTGAGGAAGGTCAGGGGTGGTGGCATGAGGAGGCCTGAAAAACATGATATGAGCAGACTGCAGTTTAGTAGCAGTGGCACATGGGAGGTCTGAAGGATTGGCCTGTATAACTGTATTTGCAATGATAACAGCCAGTTCCTCCCAGCTGAGGGTAAGCAGAAAGGAGCTGCCCTCTATAGTTGTAAAGAATGCATCCAAAATAGATATATGTAAGGTCAGAGTGGCTGGCACACCAAGTGCATGTGCAGCATAGTGTAGTAGGGCAGATGGCTTATGAAGAGCCTGGGAGCCTAGTCAATGCTACAGCACAATACAATGTAGGTATAGAAATAGATAGATGCCCTAATAGATGTTGGTTGGATCTATGGAATAGATCAAAAGTAGCTAGTTGAGAGTTGTAATCTCTTGGTGCTATCAGGTTTGCCTTGAGGCATCTAAACATGGAAATCAAAGTCTAAATGATAAGACTTAGCATTTAGATGATTTTGAGGGTTGAGAGGGCTTGTACACTTGTTACAGCACTAATGAGGGACCAGAGTATGAAAACAGAAACCGCAAACAAGACACAAAACTTAGAGAACACACGAAAGTAGCTAAAAAGATTGATTAGGAACATTTGAAAGGTGGCACAGGGGCCTTGTGAATCTTAACTGCTCCTGCATATCTATGGAGAATGTCCTCCTCTGAGATCTCATTTGAGTTGTAACTGAGGACTACACGTGAATGAGCATTTTCAGTGCTTCGGCACAATGGTGAAGATGACTTGGGGTGGGTTGCATGTACATAAGTCAATTTGTCATGGTCGCAGTCATAGGGAGATAATTTCCTATCAAGCAATTCTGCAAAATGTCCCAGCACTGGCTTATTTACGTATTCACATCAAAGCTTGGTGATTTCATTAAAACATTTTTGGGGAACAGGCAAAAGAGAACCAATCTTCACAGAGGTTGTCTGTGCCAGTAGCTCTTCTATCATCACATCTGGATCAAACATTTTCTGAATGGTAGTCATGAAGTGGTGAGTTGGGTCATGCTTAGCTGGTTTGTCCTCATCAACGTCCATAGTGTTATCTTTATGGGCTCAGCATTTCTGGCCTTTGCAAGTATTCACTGAAGGTGGTATGGGCACATCTACAGTCTTTGGATGCAGAGAAGTCACTGGCGGATGCAAGAGATTACTAGGGGAGAGACAGTGATCAGCTGAAGGCAGAGAAAGGGAAGAAAGTAGCTCAGAGTTATTCTTTGGTGGAGGTTTCTTCATAGGATCATGTCAATGAGTTTCCTTCCCCAAGTATGTCACTGGTTTTGCAAATACATGCCATGTGGGTACTGCTGCCACAGTTGCTATCCCAAGGACTTCTTCATTGAGAACATCTTTGCCATCAAACTGAGAAGCCATGTGGGGTGGCTGATCGCAGAAGTCAGCATGCCCTTTACCTTTTAAAGTACACAAGGAATAGATAGATACCCTAATAGACATTGGTTGGATCTATGAAATCGATCAAAAGTGGCTAGTTGAGAGTTGTAATTTCTCGGTGCTGTTAGGTTTGCCTTGAGGTGTCTAAATGATAAGACTTAGCGTTTAGATGATTTTGAAGGTTGAGAGGGCTTGTACACTTATTACAGCACTAAATGAGGAACCAGAGTATGAAGACAGAAACTGCAAACAAGACATGAAACTTAGAGAGCACACAACAGTAACCAAAAAGATTGATTAGGGATATTTGAAAGGTGGCCCGTCACCTATAAAAGAGATTACAAATTTGACACCAAGGTGTGTTCTCTTGTGCTCGGGCCCCACTAAAGAATACAATAGAATAGAAAAGAAAAGGAAAGAAGCATCAGAAATTATGTGGATACAAGAGAAGGTGGGAGAAGAGGAAGAAGCATGGATTTCAGCCTTCAGAATCATACTTGGGGACATGCAAACTTCAGAAACAACAACAGATGGGTGCAACTGTTCCTCCAGACAGTGCAATTGATGAAATCAAGCCATGTTGATACCAGGAGTTGCAATAAACCTTTGGACAACCGTCGAGACTATGTCCAAGCTTCAGAAATGAGCCATGATGGATGATTGATGCATTCTATGAAGGGATTGGTAAGCAAGTAATAGTGGAAGTAAACATAGAAAGAACAAAATAATGAAATCTAAGAAATAAGCCCATTGACAGGTAAGCCTGGAAGCAAATTCATGAGCTGTTGAGCTGTGTGCGAGAGTTCTTCATCCTTAACCACAAGCATGAGTATGACACAAATGCCAACTCAGAGGCCCTGTTTTGCTACCTAACCTCAAACTGCTCTCAATTAATGTCTTGAGGGCCATACCAATAAAACCCCAACAACAATGAGGTTCCTGTGAGTACACCAAAAACTTGCATCTGAAGGCCTAAGTTGTTTAGCATGTAATACTAGTGGAAACTGAATGATAGCTATGAAAGCGGCAATATAAGGAAGAAGCATGTGCAGTTCAAAATGCACTACTACAATGGTTAGCAGGAAACACCAGGCTGGGGTCTGGCTGAGGGGGTGCCAGTGCCCCTATGCCTTTTCCACTAAGAGGAGTAGTACTTCCATCATTGGGGTTGTTGGCATCAAAGTCTTGTTCTGTCCATTCATGTGTATTCAAACAGAAACTAGGCAGCAGAGGAGAAGTGCCTGGCCTTCAAGTGGAAGTGAGTATAGCAAGATGTGACAGTTTATTTATCTTATCACTGAGGGCCTGATGAGGGTCTTTCAAAGCTAAGTCTACAGATGTAACTGTCCCAGTGCCAGTAGGGTTCCCCATGGAGTTGAAAGGAATCTCCACCATTATGCTCAATAGCAATGTACTGGGGGACTCTGCTGTGGTGCTCAAAAGGCAGAACTGCAGTTGATAGGTATGGCAGAGACTCTTCAATATCAGAAAGCTTGTCCTCATTTCTGTCAGCACTGCTGTCAGTAGAAGCAGGAGAAACCTCAATGATAGGACCTTGCAGAAAAGCATTGTCATCACCTGCATCCTCTTTAAAATCTGTGAACATGTTGTCTATCTCCATGACCTTGAGGTCTAGGTTGAGAGTCCCCTTGTAGGTCACCTCCTCTGAAATAGAGCTGGGCAGAGGGCTAGGCTAGCAAAATCCACAAATGCAAGCTCTCTCTTATAGGGGTCCCACTCTACCCCCTCTTGCTGCTCAGCTGTATGTCAGACATTTAGGAAGCCATAGGACCTCAAAGAGAGAAAATTGTTTAAAAGATGCCATGTAAAAGGATACTCATCCCAGCCTTCTCTATGCTATATAGGCATTAGAGAAAGAACCAACATCTGTCATGTGACTCTAAGCCCAAAACAGATCTTCCTGCCTTTATTTGAAGGATTCTTATTTCTATGATCAGAAGTATTGTTATAGTCACTCAAACTCTCTGGCCCAAATTCCATATATGTGGCAGTGGGAGAAAATAACACAGCAGGAAGGATGGTGAATTTAATATGATAGTTCATTGTGGATTTGTTACTAAATAACCTCCACCTTCTATTAATATAGCAATCTATTACATTACAAAGATGCTTTGGAAACACACTTAGATGTGACAATCAAGCTGGTGTTAGCTCTTTATTCCCCTCCACTTATATAATGGACTTGAGGCTCAAAAACCCTTTTACTTTTAGATTTCATCCCTCAACTTCATCCCTTTCATTTTCTTCACTTTTTTTACATTTAAACCAATGTCTGCTGTACTAGTGAGCCCTCACATCATCCTTTCATTGTAAATAATCCTCATTTTTTTCACCTTCTAGACTCCTGGGTATCAGCCTTGTGGCATATTGAAAAAGAACACAGCCCAAGTTAGTGCTATCACATTTTCTGATGATACAAGTCTAGTCTTTATTGAGCTTTTCCTTGTCTCTGATCTAATATCACACTTAGCAATATTCAGGTGATAATAGACATGTTAGAATCTTTCTGACTTCTAAGAAATATTCCTACAATAGTGTTTCTGCTATTCAAATCCTCTGTAAGGTTCCTGGGGCAAGATCACTAGCCTTTCTTATCTGCAGATTACTACTCCACATCAGGACTCTCTGCTTACCTTTCAGCAAGTGATATCTATGAGAGTGTGATGCTTATTCTGGAAGCCAAGAACAGCACTGTATGTTTTAGCTACAGAATACTTTTTCTGCTTTACTGAAGATGACAGTGGTTCTCTCAATGAAATTGACAAGTTCATGAAATCTTTCACTTTAACAACAGCATCTTGGTGCAGGCATATGACTCAAGTAATAGAAGTTTGGTCCTTGCCAGTAGGACATCTACTGTAAAGCTATATAGTATAGAATCAAGCAGTAAGTTCCATTTTGCCCTCACAGCCTGTTGAAAACTGATCAAGAATAGGCAACTTGATTCATTTTGATCCTGGTGTTACTACAATGACAAGCAGCCTCAATTTTTTTGGTGATGGAAATACAAACCTACTAATTAACTAGATCAAGAATGGAGAGATGTAAATATACATCTCAGCCCTATCATGAAAATCCACTACTAATACTTGAATTCAGGTGATGTGTTGATGTCAAAACCACAGACAGCTTGTGGGTTAAACATATGTTGTTTGCAATATAAGTTTGTTTATTTTACTGGACCTTTTATTGACTTTCATATTGTCATTTAGTAGCCATGCTACATTATCCCCTCACCAGGATCTTCTCCACATGCATAACATCACAAGCCCCAATAATGAGCTTGGAAGCAGCAGATCATTGAGATCACCATCAAACAAGTTGTCAAGTGCTAGGGCTAGCAACAAAAAGATATTCCACACTTAGGGATCCAATAGATTGGAGTACAACATGAATTGTATTGACTTTAGGTAGTTTTTGGGTTTAAAATGTGTAGTTGAATGCTTTCTCAAAAAAAGTCTTACTTCTAGCCAGGCTCAGGGCTCTTATCAACCCTATGAAGCTACAACTTTGGAATGCTATCCAGATCACTTTCTGGGGCCTGATAGTACTGATTGTGCTTTCTCCCTTGCTTTCTTCCTCAATTTTACATTAAGCCAGGGCGCACAGACCACCCAATCCTATTGCCCTACTTCAATGGTCTGACCCCTTTCCTTAGTAACAGGCTCACTCAATTGAACTGAGCCAGGGGAAAGACCATGTGGTGCACCTTGGTGCCACATGGTTCCTTTCTCAACTTTTTTCCCTCATATATATTTTTGTACCACTCTCCTAGCCATGCTGCTCTGCCACTACATGCCTTCCTTATCTATGATCTATTTCCAAAGTTTTTGAATGTGTTCCTACACTGAAATGCATCAGAAAATGTAACACATCCTTTTGAGCAGAACAGGTCAGCAGACTGACATTGCTGTTGATCTGCTTTGGTAATCACTGGAACCCAAGCTGATTTCCCCTTTTGGACTTGACAGTCTGAGTTCCTTCTCTCTGCTTCAGTAATTACTGGGAGCTGAGCTGACTTCCCCTTTTGTGCTTGGCTGCCTTAGTTTCTTCTTTCATCACTTCTTTGTGCTGCCACCTGTGTGGCATATGCACATCCTCCTGCTTGCTATCACACCTCTGCATTGGGTGTACACTTTGTAGAGACCTCTTCTGTGTAGTGGTGGAGGTAGGTTGGCCTAGAACACTGTGGAGGAGCAGCAGCGGTGACAGGGAAGCCAAAGCCAGGTCTGCCAGAATTATGCATGGCAGATATTTGCAGGAGTTGTTGGAGCTGTTTGGGGTTTAATCTGTGAGAAGGGAATTAAAGAAAGGAGTAGACAGATGGGACAAAGACTCACAGAATGCCTCACATATTTGGACTATTTAATATCTTCTGTGCATGCTCAAAACCATGAATGTGTACAGCTGAGAGTCTGACAAGGTGGAAGCCAGTGATGCACTGGGCAGGGTTCCACCCTATCTAAGCAGCAGCTGAATGCTGCTCCAACACACAGTCCTGCATTTAACCTGTTTTTATTCAGGTTGGGTAGTGCAAGCACAAGAAAAGGAGGTGCAATGAGAGCAGGCAGAGAAAATCCATAGCAGATGCCCAACCCTGCCTTCATGCAGCTGTGCTTTGAAAACTTGGGGGACTGGTGCATATAAAGAGCCCATAGCTGCTTAGCCTTACCAAGGAACTACTTGGACAACTAGCAATGCTGGTAGTTTGGCAATGTGCACTCAATTGGTAACTCAATGTCTCAGGATTTAGCTCAAGAAAGGACTTTTTCTGGGGACAAAATAATAGAATTACTTTCTTTATCTCCTGCAGCTCCTCCTCCCACACCTTAACAAAGTATGGCAAAACTCCCTCAAAGCCTTGCCTTTTCTGCATAAGGACACATTTGAGCTCCATGCATGACAGAGAAATCTACTGCAGAAGTGGCAGCTTGGACCTATATGCTCTGCTTGACACCCTCCCCTTTGCCAATCTTGGCAGGTCATTCCTCTGTCTTGTATGACCAGTATTCCACTGAGTCACTTGGTGAGGGTGTAATACATGTTGTCCCAAGTCTGATGCTCTGCACACTTGCCAATGCTGTGTGTGTGCCCTTACTGTCTTGTATGACCAGTATTCCACTGAGTCACTTGGTGAGGGTGTAACACTTGTTGTCCCAAGTCTGATGCTCTGCACACTTGCCAATGCTGTGTGTGTGCCCTTAAATACATACAGCACAGGCCCCAAGAGGTTTGCCTGTGTCCTTGCAAAACCCCCCCTTCCTTGCAGTGGCCAAAATTTTGGCATTTGTTCATGGCTGGAGACTGGTCTCCCCTCTCTGCTGCTGAATGTTTGACACCTCAGGGAGATTCCTTGCTTGAGGTCAGAGCTATTAACTCTGCCACCTTGGCCTGAAGCTGCCAACACATTCCATCTGTTGTTAGTTGTCATATCACATGATGTTGCAGGACAACAGATTCAGTCTCATATATATTGTTTTTGGAACCCCACCCACCATCCCTATTTCTTTTCCTTACACTACCATACATGCTACATCTACTACTTCATCCATTACTGTCTTTGTAGTTAGCCTGAGCTTGGCCCCTATGGGGGCTCAGCTTGAGAAATGTTCAGGTCAGAATAACTTGCAGTTTTCTCCCTCAATCATCCATGCCTTGGTGAGTTCAAATAAAAGTGCAGGCTCATGTACCTTACATTATAATTTAGTTCCAGCATCTTGGTGAAATTGGTGCACTTTACACATTTGTGACACATGCATTGCTTTCTTAGGTTGCTATTGGGAAGCTATTTTCAATGGAATGCATGCCCTGGTCTCTGGGCAGATGACTTGCTCACAATTCCACACACAGAAAGGAGAGGCTAAAATGACAGATAGATAGAGTTGCAATTGAGATATTCCCTTCTAAATGGACACAGGCAGTTAGGCTGTAGGGCACAATCTCACAAGGAGATTGTCTATATTTCTGTAGTACTTTATAGGATCTACTAGTTAATATAGAATTTTTATGCTATGTCAAGGCTATACTACACAGTAAGTGCATAGTGTCAGTGTTATGGCATCAGGGTGAATATTACCGGATCAACTGTGTCCCAAACCTGCGCCCTTCAACCAATCCCAGTTCCACAGTTCTTGGCTGCGTTGACATTAGCGAGTCCAACAGTTTTTGCTGTAACTATTCTTACTAATTTTTGCCCAGGATCTAAGACTGATTCAGTTATCAACACCGAAATAGATACATACGTGGCGTGGAGTGGCTCCATAAGACCTACTGGTATTTTTTTGATGGGACGAACTCGTCGTCGGGTAGCCAGTATCAGTCAATAATCTTCCATGCAAAGGAG
>JABCKO010023884.1:0-21417 GCA_018855915.1 Tephrocybe sp. NHM501043
ATAATGAAGCTGATTATCAAAAACTTATAGATGACACGGTAGCAAAACTTGCTGATGGAACCTACAAGAGCATCATGGAAGCAGCAAAGGCAAGTGGGGTACATATAAAGCATTGCTTTCTTGTCTACTTAGGATAATTTATTGTTCTGTATACTAGGTTCCACGGCAGACTCTAATCAATTGACACCTCAAACAACATCAGTCATGTGCAAAGGCAGCAAAGGAAAATCAAGTTCTTGATGACACCCAGGAGAAAATTCTTGGTGTCTGGTGTGCTCATTCATCTATGTCAGGCAGGGCACTTCACCCTACTGAGTTATGAAGATGTACCTGGCATTTGGTAGGAAAACTTCTCAGAAAGCACTGGCACCATACTTTGAAAGGGCCATGTGCACAGCTTGCAAGGCTCACTGCACCATGCATGATTCAAGCAGAACTAGGAGAAATACTCACTCACCTTCAAAATACACATCAAAAAAAAAAACCTGAGGCTCCACAAAGCTTAAAGCATAGTTTGTTATGCATCCACAGCTCAAAGAAGTGTTTGAAAAGGAGGATGTTGAACATTTGGAGAAGGAGCACATTGAACCTGAAAGGATATACAGAAAGTGGCTTTGGTGAATGCACGCACTACCCACATTGCATGAGATTCTGTGCTCAAAACCTTTGTGCTTCCCATATTGGCACTCAAGAAGAAGGAGGACTTTGAAGTACTTGCAACTGCACTTGAGCTCTCTACAAAAGGGACTGTACAAGAACTTACCCAGTGACTCAAAGGTCACCTCACTGAACATCCTGAACTGGCCAATAATCCTTGTTTTGCTGGCTTATTTGCTGAAAATTGCTGTCAGAAAGATAATACAGCATCTGGTAGTCCCAGCATGTCTGCAGGGGGCCATCCAACTTCCCAGTTGACTGTCAAATGCATGCAAAGAGGAGTGGTGGTAGGAAGTTCAAGTGTGATGGCCATGTCACATGTGCAGCCTGGAATGTCAATGACAACCAGCCTGTCATTTCATTCTGGCTATCTAGTTGCACCAACATTTACAGCTGGTAGTCCTTATTCTCCTCAGGATCTATACAAACACTCTTCATTATTCCACATCTCTTGTTAACCTTTATTGTTACAATTTCATATAATATACATAAGTACCTCTAAAATTTCACTTTCTTCACTAACTTATGCCATTGTGGTATATCTCGTTACAAAATCTAAATGTGTCAAAGTTAAAATAGATACAGTACCAGTTTAAAACACATTAAATGAGAGCAAGAGTGGTGCTGGGCAGTCCTTCAAAGCAGCAGGCTTGCTTGATGTGACATTTTGTGACTGTGCTGAGTGAGGAGGTATGCTGAGTGCACCATCAGGCATAGTATTGCATAAAACCAGTCTATATATAATATAAATCTGATCAGAAAATTGTAAATAAAATGATTTTCTATAAAATTTAAGGAGGGATGTAATTGAAAAATGACAGATAAAAAATGATTGTGCATTGCATCATTGTTTGATGTGCATGGTAAATCCAACCACACCCCCACAAACAATGAGTAATGCATGTATAATAAGGTAAAGCAAATCAAAAAATCAGATCAGGAAGTGCACCTCACAAGCCTAGAAGGCTTCATCAGAGTTGGAATCTTCTTTGACAGCATTGGCGGCATCATCATGTATCACAACCTGCAAGGTCACTGGGTGACCTCTGGAAACCTCACATGCCTGAGGTTTTTTGCTGCATTGACTCTCAGTCTGTCATGCTCTGGGCACCCTACCTGACTCTGTCATCATACTCTACCTAGTTTAGGTTGTTTGCTACTGTTTGGAATTGATAGCTGTTTGAACCCTCTTGTTTGCATGCATTTGAGCTGGTTTGGCAATGTGATCTGATGTCAATGTCAATATGGGAACACCCTAGATCTCTGGCAATTGGAGATCAAACACTGCCATTTAATGGCATTCAAGGCTCTACTCTTTGCAGATGTCAGCCACCACAACTTTTGACCAGTTTTGTCCATGTTTGACATGCTTCCCAAATTCAGCTCACTGTGCTTGGGCCACCTCATGTATTTCCATGAGCTGTTGTTTGCTAATAGCTTCATTCATACATCGCTAGCTAATTTCTCTCTCATTGACTCCCAACTGACAACTGTTACCTGCACAATTCTATGACACCAAAGATCTGCTGTGAGTGATTTGCTGCCTCATTATTTATTGATTTATTTTTTAACTGTTCTTTCATAGGTTTCTTAAGAAGGCCAAACTCATCCAGCTTGTGAAGAAGCAGCAGAACTGCTGGCCAGTATCCTCCATAGGCAAGCTCACTTCAAAGACCAACAAAGATATGATACACACTGCTCTCCTTGACTCAAGTAACAATTTCTTGATGATGGAACCACAAAAGCCTGATAACTTTGTCAGAGATACATTGGGATCTATGGCTGCTCAAAATGACATATGTGCACATGTCTACTATAAAATTTCTTCCTCTAAAAACACAGTAGACTTCAACACCTTCTCCAGCATCAGATATCCCAGAAACCTCGACATCTGCACCACAGCAATCAGTCTCTCCTACTTCCACTGTCTCCATTGCTTCAATTCCCAATGTTACCTCAAATATACCAGTGGCTTGTCAGGATCCTGTGTCACTGGCATGGTTCATTTCCATTGATGATAGTAATACCCTGATTGTATGTTTGGCCTCTAATTTTTTTATAATACAGTGTTTTCTTAGTTCTGACCTGAATGTTGGCCTAGGTAATGACTATTTTTGTTGAAGATATGTGTTACCTCCCTGTACATAAATTGCTTTTGAACCTCTCACTCACTGTTAGTGAATATTTTGATGAAGCTTCTGGGACCTGGATAAACTGGATCATCAGGTCTCGGGAGCTTGTGATTAAGCTTCAGGAGAGTAATTGTTGGATCTCTGGCACTGGTGAGCTGCTCTTCCTTTCCATCACTCTAAACAACCTCTCAATAATTCATGTACTAGGCAAAGTCAGAGTAGAAACAGCTGACTTCAAGAACCCTTCATTCACAAGATACTTTATTTGCACCAAAATTTCTCAGCTGGTTATCAACACATCTGACCCACTTTTTATCCTTGTTCTTATTGTTAAGGATCTCTTTATCACTGTGTGAGCTTTTGGGATATTTGTGCATTTGCAGCTGTTCTTTTGGATATCTAACACAACTAACATATAACAGATCTATCCTGATGCCAGCCAGTTGCCTTCAAACCCAAGAGTGACTCAAATGGCTGTGGCAGCACCCCTGGCAGAGGCTGAAACACAACAGGGTTCCCAGTTGACAACCAACCAAATTGAGCATATTATTTGAAAGCTTTCAGCTGATGCAAAGATACATTCCAATTATGACCTTTTTATAAATAATCAGGTGATGGAAAGCTTCAAAATCCGGATGTTGTCAAGTATTGGAGCTTTGCTGCCAATTTCTGGGAAGAGTTCAACAATGCAGATTGTGCTACTGTTACAAATGATGCTAAACTAGCAGTAAGCTCTCATATAAATCAGCAGGATATTCTCATCATAGGTTTTTTTGGGGGGAAAGAAGATACCATCTGGGTGCATTTACAATGCTCTGGGTATACAAAGTTCAACCATTCAGGTTGTAGTTAATGTGAGTTGTCTTGTGAAGATGTACACCAGTGACTCCACCATCATCAAAGAATTGGACACTGTTTGCCATCCTCTTCAAGGGTGCATGAAGCTATATGGATTTCTTCAAGATTGAGCAAAGAAACATCCACCTCTTCATCCAACTTCTCCATCACTATCAGCCTAGTCTTGTTCTTTCTTTCTTGGACTTTTATTTGTATTCTATCTTGGACTCACTGCACATCTTGGACATAATACTTTACTTAAATAAATGATCATGTTTCAGGACAGCCTCAGCATCCATTCACTCCATGAGTGGGTGGGAATTGGATATGCTGATTCAAGAAACTTGAGTGCTCATTCAACATTCCAATTTGGCAGCTTGGCAAGAGTTTCAATAAGAGTTGTCACTTTCTTGTGATGGGATGCCTCAGTCTTTGCTGCTGAGTGGTTGCAGCACCAACAAGCCCCCCATGTTGCAGTAAGTTGGCTGACCAAAAGATGCCCATCAAGTTCATACATCCACTCATGACCTTTTGAGAATTAGCATGTTCAAAAACATAGCAAGCACGACCTGATGCATATGATATATCCCAGCAGCCCTCTCAATCTCCTCCATAAAATTTAAATTCTTCTTTTGCAACCAATCAATAAAAGCTCACATGCTTCTGAGGTGTGGTATAAATCTGCTGAATTGTGGGCTTCCAGTACTGGTATATTGGGAGATATTTATCTTCAGCACTCTCAGCTGTAGAGGAAATCTCTTCAAACATGTGTTTGGCAAGACAGCCAGGTGAGTACTTCTCCTCCAGCTTGCAATATAAGTAAGCTACTTATTATGCTCAACAGAGTCCTCAGATAAGTGGAAAAGTGAGGGTGGATATATGTTCCCAGACAAGGAAATTGTAGATGGTGACTAAGGTGCTGTGGGCAGAGATATGGATTGTGGAGGTGGTGGCAGCAATGTAGTTAGAGGATATGATGTAACTGGAGGTGGTGATGATGTAGCACTGTCTACACTGGAAGAAGGAATAGATGTTGTTGATGTAGTGATTATGTTTGCTGTAGTAACAGAATCAGATGAGTGATATGTAGTATAAATATTCAAGTACTTACATGTTGGTGTCATTCTCTGATTGCATTGTTTTGGTTTTGACTGGAGAATGTGTGTGTGGATGAGTGTGCTCAATGCTTGAAATTGTGTGTGGAACTGTGCTGTCTCTGCTCAAAGCTCATCTCAAACTTGTTCTTGTTGAATGTTGTTGGCTGTAAGTATTCCTCAAAGTGACAAGACAATTGTTTTGGGCAGTGTTGCCAGTTAAGTTTGGGCTTCAGTTTCAGCTTGCTGAATTTCAGCACTTGCAGTTCAAGCAAAACAAAGGAATGTAGGTAAATTGAAGGGAGGGAAATGATAAATTAAGGATGAGGAGTGATTCTGATAAAGAGCTGCTGTGTCCTGAAGAATCACAATATGAATGGGCAGAGGAGGGAAAGAAAGTGTGATAGTGCAGCATCAACTGCACATTTCCCATGCTCCTTCAAATGATGATCAAGTGCTGCTTGTTCTTGTTCAACCCATGGAAAGATTGTTGTTAGAAGCTCAGGTGGAGGCTCTGGTTGTACGAGTGAGAGGTGCATATGTGAGATCTATTAATTGACTTATGAAGAACATTGTGTGAAACAAAATAAGAATCCTGCTTCTTTCCATTAAAAGCTGCTGCTGCAAGCATTGTATCAACAGGTAGTGTCCAATCATAACAATTGTGAAGCATTCCCTGACTCCAATTTCCAAGAGCCTTGATGTCATCAACACTTGCACTATGCTCATAAGATGATGCTGCAGCAAATGGGCAACCTGCATGAGTTACTTTGCAAATTGTTATATTGTTGTGTTTATATAGATCAAGCACACACTTGCAATGATTTAATGCCAGTAAAGTTAGCTTTGAATCCTCATCTTACAATTTAATGCATACTTTTGTATCTTATGATCTCCTCTTGAGTCAAGTTATCTAGCCAATTTTGATGTCAGCTTTGACAATAACTGGCTCATTTTTCTTACCTGTATTAGTTCCCTTGGCTTTTGTGACTTGTGAATCTATATTGGATTGGTGTTCATTCTCATTGGCACTATGCTCATAGGTCCAAATTCAATTGTCACTGCAGAGAGGCTTGAGTCCATCAGGGTTATGAGAATATTCATGTTCATGATTATGGCACCAGCTTTCAAGAGCACTGATATATTGCTTCATGGACTGAATACCAACTCATGTACCAGAGATTGACACACTTTCTGAACTTTTCTACAGTGAGTGTCAATTACAGTGTATGTATACAAAGACCATAAAGAACATATCTTCATCTTCTTAGTCTCAATCTCCAAGAAAGCAGCTACATTTTGAGCAGTGATTGGCATGGGTGGTATTACAACTCACCCTAGAGTTTTTTGTGCTTGCTCAACTTGATCTTGAACCATGAATTTGATGTAATTTTTGATGTGCTGCATGTATGCAGCTTCTGTTCCCTTTCCTGCTTTTATTGCATCATTGAGAGCAATTTGTACAGCTTAGGTTTCAGTGTCCAATATAGAATGTGATGAATTGAGACCAGAAGAGGCTTTTTCTGCTTCAAGGCTTGCTGGCAGTCTATTACTGCCATTACTAACAGCAACAACTCTGTTCTTTGCTGAAGTATCAAAATTGTCATTTTCAGAGGGTACAGAAGCATAGAGACAAGGAGTGGGAAGGGTGTCAAATAGTGGGCTGCAGACTGTTTTTATTTGCTTGTGTTGCAATGAAGGAGGGGAGTTGGATAGAACAGAGTCATAATGTCATTTGGCTGGCAAAGGTGAGGCTAATGTCGTAGACTGCATTGTGAATGTGGGTGGAGATGGTGGGGGATAGTGGAGACTCTAGGCTACAAATGTCAAGTCAAACCAAAAATAACTCTCCACTGTCCACAATAAAAATACTTTTGGGTCATCCAGAGCATGCATGAGATGGATCATAGTCAGGGTAGTACAAGGGGAGTGAGAGAGTTGAGTTTAACAAAGCATTATTAATTGCAGCAGAGAAAGGCTCTCATACATGGCACAAAATAGCTAGAATATCATCCAGTAATAATTGATTCAACAACCTAATGTGCTGAACAACAGATGTGTTGAGGAGGGTCAAGTATACTCTATTTAATGCAGGTGCTAGATTAGGGCAATTTGTTTGACAATGTCCAAGTGTTCCACAACTACAACAGAAACATGTGATTTGATTAAGGGGATAGCAGCAGCAGGGTTGATCTGTGGCAATCATGGCTTCATCAGCAGAGTCTGGTTTTGTGATGGTGCAAGTGTGTGATGAAACTATATTTTGGCAAGAGTATTTATTTATGAGGTGTGACATAACATTGTTAAGGAAATATTTGCTGTCTGGAGTAGAGTCAAGTGCAATGAAGAATGGATCATATGAATGAGGGAGTCTGGATGTGATTCCAACAATGATTTCATCATTGGAAATACCTGCATTTGCCTCTTTGAGCAAGAAGGCAATGTACCTGACACATGCAATATATGCAGACATGTTTTTCCCATGTTCAAGATGGAGACAATTGATGCAATGGCATAGTGTGCTGACAGTTGAGCAGCAACATGATGTGTGAATGTTATAGAGGTTGTTCCAAAAGTCAAATGGGTCAGAATCATGGCAATGTGCAAGTTGAGAGGGGGAAACATGTAATATGAGTTTGGCATGTGCCTCAGCCTACTTCCAATTGAAAGCCTCAACCTTCTGTGACCCTTTGCTTCCTCCTGGATGCCTCTCTGCTCCAATAACATGGTCCAAAAGCCCTTTTCTAATCAATAGGGCTTCCATGTAAACTCTCCATCCAAAGTAATTACCATCATTCAACTTTTCAAAGTAGATTTTAGATGGCATAACAGTGGTAATCAAAGTTTGGCGATGGGATCAATCAATCAATCAAAACAATGATAGTTTGAGTATGCAACAAAAAATGGCAGCAGCAACAGTAAAATAGTGAGAATAATGGTGGGATTTGGCCCTCAGTAGCAATCAATAAAGTCAGGTGCAAAGTGTGAAGTGACAAGCAGATACAGTGATGAAAACATGGGATCACACATTTATGTTGAGAGGTCAGAGATCAACACAAACAAATAAGCAAAATTAGAGCAGGATTTATGGGTGAGGTAAATGTGCACCATATATTGCATACAACTAGTCTATATATAATGTAAATCTGACCAGAAAATTGTAAATAAAATAATTTTCTATAGAATTTAAGGAGAGATGTAATAAAAAATGGCAGATAAAAATGATCACAGATTGCATCATTGTTTGATGCACACAGTAAATCCAACACTGAGTACATAGTATGGAGAGCAAGAACAACAAAACTGCATCCACTCTGATTGAATTCAAAAATGAAAGAGTCAAACTCCCATTTTGAATTGCTGCTCTGATTCCCTGCTCCAACTTGGAGGTAGCCTTCACAGCTTGGAAATCTCCTCATCAAAGAACTGCAAGAGAGCCTAGTAACAACTATTTTATTTGTCAATAATGCTGCATGTCTTCTCAGATTGTAGATGGAGCTCCTTGGCTGAAATTCATTTACTGGACAACAACATCCAGGCCTGTTACCAGTTGCATACAAATGGCTCTCAGAGCTAATCCTCTGCAGGCATAAGTGGGATGGAACACCATTTGTGGTCACCACCAATGGCTCAAAGGATGTTTTTAGGGCAGTGTTAGCCCATTGGTTCATGATAATGCTCATAAGTGGCAATACAGTAACAAAACTGCACCCCATTGCCTTTGCTTCAAAACAGATCTCAAGAATGGAGGAAAAGTACAAGCTGTTTCTACTCAAGTTTGCAGCACTCAAGTTTGGACTAGACAAGTTCTTGGACATGGTGTGGGGCTTTCCAGTGGAGATTGAGACTGACTGTCAAGCACTAAGAGACCATTTGCTCAATGACAAGCTGAGTGCAATGCATGCCCAATGGCAAGGACTAGGAGGCAGCAATGGGCCTTGAGCACAATGTGTTCACCATCAGGTTGATAAGCCACAATCAGGAAACCATGGACAAGCTCCAGATGCAGTTTGCAGATCTGCCAATACTCTTGGAGGTTGTGAACACCATTCTTAACCTTACCAACAACACTTCATTAGAGACAAAGAGCAGAGCCAAGCACAGAGCAGAGGAGTACATGGTCAAAGGCAGGAAACTGTGGAGGGTTACTGGCGGGCAAAATGTGTGGGCACAGGTGAGAGTGGAGTGCATCAATTGGGGGGAGGTGGTGCAGCTCACAAAGGAGCACTGCAATGGGGGCACTGGCAGTGAGACAGGGTGAAGAGGGCACTGATGGATTGAATATAGGCTGCTGAGTTGGACAGCATAGTTGCAGAAGAGATCAGGGATTGCACAGCATGCAAGAGCTTTGGAGGTGCACACCTGAATTCTCTATTGGAGCCAACTATACAGCAACATCCATACAAGCTTCTGGTGAGCAATTATCTGTCCTTGCTGGCAAGCAAGGGTGGTTTCCCTACAGTCAGCTTGTACCTGGACACTGCATTGCAGCATGCTTTTGCATTTAAGTACAAGACTGCAGGCATGGCAAAGACAACACAGTTGGCATTGGAGTCTATATTCCAGATGTTCATGCTATGGGAAACAGTGATGTTCAACAGGGGCAAGCACTTCAGCAACAAGCTCATTCATGGCTACTGCAATAGATGAGGAGTGAAAACTCACATTGTCTCTGCATACTTGCTATAGGTCAATGGCCTGGTGGAGGGGGCCAACAAAATCCTCCTGCATGTACTCAAGCATCTGCGTACCCCAGGCTTAGGTGAGGATGAGTACAATGGCATAGGGGCAGATGACCTACCTAGTACCTGGCCTGAGCATCTGGACAAGGTAGTCAATACTATGAAACAGTGGTTTCTACAGACTTTCAGCTTTACACCAAAAGAGATCCTGCTGGGCCAGATGGTGAACATGAAACTGATGTCTATAGAGGAGGCAGTCATCATGCCCACACTGGAGGATATTGATATGCATATGGCATATGTAGAGGCTGTGAGGAGGGCCAAGTGCTGCAAATGGGCATTTGACAATAAGGTTAAGTGGCAATAGGTGAAGTAGTCTTTGTTTCTGGAAACTTAGTATAAATCTACCAGAGTGACCTAGATTACAAGTACTGAGCTATCAATAAACTCCTCCTCAAGTGGTTGCAGCTGCACCAGGTGGCATCACAGACTCTCAACTCTTACAAGCTAGAACAGCTGGATAGGTTGGCAGTAAAGGGCAATTTCTGTGCATGAAGGCTGAGGTGCTTTGAGCTGAGAAGGGACACAAGGCTGGCAAAGGTGCAGGAAGAGTGGGAAGAGAAATAGTGGTAAGCTGGGGTATGTGTGTCCAAGGAACAGGAGAGAATGCAGCAGAGGAGGGAGTGAGTGAGGTCATGATTGGAGCAGGTGAGAGTCATGGAGCAACCATTGATTGATGGTGGCAGGAGGCAATATGGATCCCACCACAGAAAAGGGGAGAACATAGAGTATTGCATTGTGATATCTATGACACTGAAGCTCATACCACCAACAGATTATTTATCCTTGTTTAGCAGGAGCTTCAGCAACATGTAATACAACATAGACAGAACCAACACCTCAGCTAGTATGAGGAGCTATAGCCTCAAGTCTCATTGTGTTTGGGAAGTCCTACTCCAATACTATGCCTGTCACTGCCACAGATACCAACAAAGAAGACCAGGTTACTGTCACCATGTATTTAACATCTAAAACAAGTCAAAAATCATGCTCAAAAGCTCCATTGCATTTAGCTCCCACCAATTCAAATAGGCCAGGTATATCAGGTGCTGATTCTGAGATAGAAGTTATTTGAGCAGTATAATAGTTATATTATTCATCAGCATGCCAGGAATGCACAGCAGGCATTCTCAATAAAACAGAGGCTTACACTACATCTTGCAATTCCCACACTCAATACCTTGCATTTGGCATGGTTTAAGTGCCTTGAACATAATAAGTATGAAGACTTTATTGATGCACTCAATGCAGGTATCACAAAGATTATGGTTTACTATGACAAAACATCAGATTCAGAAGTCTATACATTTGTTATGTGTATATGTTATCTCTCTTATTCTTGCTTAGTCCTTATATAATGAATTTATAGTACTCAATCCCTCAGAAAAGGTGTCACATTTGCCTAATCATTAGGGGAAAGACCTTGCAGAGAAAGCCCTTGCACAAGCAGAACAAACTGTATGTGGCCCTACTAAATACATGCCAAAAATTGACACTGACATAATCCTTTAGAATGTTATCTCAAGATATATCATAGTGGTTCATTGTCTGATACAGAATCTTCTTTATGAGCTTTCCAACTCAGAGGATGAGAATTTATTGGGCAATACACCTTGCTACCTGTTGACACTAAAACTATGTGGCTTTGTGATTTTCACCAATATCTTAATTCCACCAATTCTCTTGGAGGAATGACTATTGTTAAATGGTGGAATGTAATTCTTCTATCATTGCTACCTGTTACAATATGATAATTACATTGATCAATGATATTGCAGCACAACTCATCATGCTACCCTGTCTGGGCTACTGAGACAACAATATCAAAGCATTATAATTGCCTCAAAGCTTTACAATTCTTCAAATGTGCATATCACAAAAATCTTGTGTTTTGAGAGGATCCATCAGTAATAACAGAGCTTTGCAAGGATAATTTGCAGGATTACTCACTGGACAAAGATGAATGGGTTGGGATGCTCTCATTGGTGAGAATGGTGAGGAAGATTGTTTGGTTGATTATTTTGGAGATGACAATAATAATGTGTACTTCGCTACCATTTAATTGACTTGATTCCACCAAGAAGACCAGGCTCAGGCCTGTGACCCAAGCCTACCCTGGAGGAGGGCTGAGGGCTTGGCCTGAAAATAATACAGGCTTTGGCCCTTTGAAGCTAGGGTATCTGAGCTGAGCTGAGCCCTGTAAATCCCTAGTATTGGCTGACTTTCTTTAAGGCAGGAACAATGAGATACCTCTTCACTGGAGTGCACAAAATGGGTATTATGAAATTGTCAAGGCCTTGTTTGGCACATCAAGTAGTGCTGGCTTTCCAGAATGAGGTTGCTTTTTTAAGATGTAATTCAGGTAGAGGTTTTAACCTACCCTACTTGGTATTTGGTTGGACTTAGAGAATTAGAACTAATTTGTCACTCAATGTAATGCATGTCAGTATTGTTAGATAGCAATTGATCTCCATTGCTGTATGTCGATATTTGAGTTTCAATGCCATTCTTTTAGTTCCTTCTTTCTGTTAACTACACCCTACCCATAACTTTTCTTGGGGCTTTTAGGCTCTCAATGAGTTATAGCAGTGAGCATCAAGATTTTCTTTTGTCTACATGTCATTTACTGAATTTAACAGTGATGCTCATTAAAAGTTAATTTTTTCTCAATTTCAACTGTCACAGTGAACTGGAGTGTAAGCTGCAGATAGGGAACAGCCTGAGTATGCAGCAGAGAAACAATTGAGACCTAACTGAAGTGTGCATCTGATTTCATAGAGACTGGGATTGTAAATGGTTTAAAAGTTTAACAGTTTTGCTGTATGTTCCAGACACTTCTTCTCAGCATATTCTGAGGCATACACTGTGGTGGATACAGCACCTATAATAGCAACAAATACAAGTGAAGCTCTTCTGTGTTTCTTCCTGTGTACTTGAAGATTGGAAGAGCAGGGACATACTGAACAGCTGATATTGACCATTTCTATATGAGGCAAGATGAGCAATTGAGATTGAGATTATAGTGTTACATATGTTATGAGCTGTAGCTAATTCCAAAATTAGTGACTTTTCCCTGACTTTCTGTAACCTGCCCTAATCCTAAAAAGCCAGTGCTACTTGGGGCACTGAACAGGGCCTATGTTTTCAATTGAACATGGTGCTGATGTCAATATCAAAGGTGAGGAGAAAATACTTGAGTTATTTGCATTAGCTGACTTTTTTCAAGACTAGTTCAATGATACATCTCTTCACTTGAGTGCCCAAAGTGGGCATCATGAGATTGGCAAGCTTTTTGTTGAGCATGGTACTGCTGCCAATGCCTAAGGTGAGAAGAAAATACTTGGCTTATTTGCATTAGCTAACTTCCCTCAAGGAATGGACAATGAGACACCTCTTCATAAGAGTGCAAAAAAAATAGGCATTATGAGATTGTCATATTTTTAGATGAGCATAGTGCTGATGTCAATGACAGAAGTGAGGAGAAAATGCTTGGCTTATTTGCATTAGCTGACTTTCTTCAAGGCACCATTAATATCAAAACTCTTCACATGGGTGCAATGCATTATGAGATTGTCAAGTTCTTGGTTGAGCATAGTACTAATGTCAATGCCATCACTAGTGAGAATACAAACAATCTGCTCATTCACCATCCACTGAAATTTTCAAGATCTCACCAGAAGATCACCTCTCCATATGAGTGTAGAAGCAAATAATTTGGAAAATGGCAAATATCTTGTTGAGAGTGGCAAAGCAGATTATTGTCTCAAAGGCAAGCAAAATTGCTGCTTATCTGTATAGAAGTATGGCTTACTACTTAATCTCCAGATTCAGAAGATAAGACTCCTTTCATGTTGATGAAGAGATGTAGTCACCAAAATATTGCAAAGATCTGGTAGGCCTTCCCTGAAGAAGGTCCTTTCTCATGGCAAGCTTGAGTGTATGGACCAGTACAGTAGTTTGAATCACTGTAGCATGCAGGATGGGAATGTAATGGTGGTCTATTTAGATCCAACCATAAAATGATGTGATAGAGATTAACATTTACTGTAGCAGTGCAATGCAATTAAGAAAAATAAGACTGATTTTACAGTACTTTGCAAAAAAAAAGGTTGGCCATGTCTGATATATTTAGAAATGATCATTTGTAACTCTAAACTAGGAGGAAGGCATGAGGCATGGTTCAGTACTCTTGTTGTTGACCTTGCTTCATCTTATATTACTATACTGTTCTGTAAGATCTCATGGGATGTGAAATTGATAGCTGTTAGCTTACACAAACAAGGAATCCTGTCTTTGAGTGACATGCTCAATTGCCTCCAAATTTCATGTCAAATATTCTACATAATTCTTGATCTCTGGCACATGACTGGCAATATTGTCAGGCCTACAAAAAATCTACAAGGATGGCCAAGACTGCTTCATTTCAAAGATATTCACTATCTGAAACATATCATTTAATACAGGCCTAATTGGTTCCTCGACAAACTTCAATATATGCTACAAACTAATTGATTCATTTCTGCCCACTTTTCCACCATCTATTGGGAGCTGTAATGTATAAGAATATAATTAAAACAGCTGAAGAAGATTATTTTGGAGAGAAATAAAAATGTATGAGCTGACTAATATGACACATAACACTGTATCAGCAGGAGCAACTTGGGTTTCTTGATGAGATATCAAAGGATAAGCAGACAAGATATTAAAATTGAGAAAGGTCTAAGAAAGGAGCTTGTGCTATCAAGAAAGCTGTCTTCATAACAAAAAAGAAGGTTTTCTACTGAGGGATCAGTACTGACATTAGATGGGATGGCATCAAACATAGTTCCTACTCTTCCTCTTCCTCTTCCTCCTCCTCCTCCTCCTCCTCTTCTTCTTCCTCTTCTTCCTCTTCTTCTTCCCCTTTCTCTTCCTCTTCCTCCTCCTGCTTGTTGTTGAACTGAGTGTATGCCTCCTAAATTGTAGTAATCACTTTGGTGGTCAGCTTTCAGGTCTTCAGAGGCAGAAGGGTCAAATCTTGCATGATATCAGATGAGGTGTTATGCTTCTTGACCTTGGTGCTTGCCATTAGAGTTGTACATGATGATAAGGTGAAATTGGTGGTGGATGGATGTGTGAAATAGCATACACCCTAAAGTAGAGTTACAAATCTGATTATTTCTAAAAATATCAGGTAGTGCCAACTTATTTGCACAGTGCTGTAAATACTCATACAGACTGGAAGAATATATTCTTTAGACCATATCACCTCAGAGCCCAGTATATAGTGAGTAGGAGATCTCTATTTTCTTTTTTCTTTCAGGATGTTTGATTGAAAGCCAGATAGTATGAGTATATGATATAAGCCACGTGTGTGGCACATGTTGTGATGTTGATTTATTGAATCAGGTTGTGTGCAGTGCCCCAAGTTCCAACCAATATTGAAGCTTCTTCTATGTTCCTGGGTGGACTGTACCAATGGACAAGGCAAAGGAGACCACATGCATTCCAGAGCCTGAGTCTGCTCCAAATACACCTACACCACTCCCTCCCCAAATAAATCATTTATGAACAATCTGCCACCATGACTGAAAGAGGCAGAATCCATGACAAACAAGCTGACTGCTGCCTCTGGTTCACCCCAACCCTAACCCCTGGGCATAGTACTCCTCTTCCTCTGCCAAGTCTGATGCAGAGAAAGCCCCAGATCTTACCCCTATTGCTACCCCACCCACATCCTCCAAAACCACACCTACACCTGCACCTGAGGTGCTACACAACCTCATCCCTACAACAATCACCACCAACTGCTCCAGCTGAGCCTCCTTCTCCTTGTGTTCTCTAATCATCAAGTCTATTGCTGCATCTGTGCTACCTTCCAATGAGGATTGGATGGAGGTCATGGATGTCCCCAATGATGTTGATGATGGTGAGCAAGACAAAGAGGCAAAGGAGGAACATGGCTGACCAGCACCAAAATCCACCATGGTATTGACATCACATGCTAGTACACCCACACTCTCTGCCTCAAAGTCCCTCTGCTGATCATCACATACTCTGTTAAATTCTTTCTACATGCAAGCCTTGTCCCCTACACCCTCTTCCAAGTCCACCTCTAGTATACCTGCACCTGAACCATGGCAGAAAGCTCCACCACTGCACTGAGTGCTATGTAACATTCAGGCATGCCCTCCTGTGTGTTTATGTGCTGTCTTCCCTGTCCTCCCTGTTCACTCAATTCACTCCTTTGAGACCAATACCCACAATATCTGCAAGTACAAGCTTGGCACACACATGATTGACAAGGCTAAGGCTGAGATGGAGGACATCTTCCAGCAGAGCATGAGGAAGGTGGTGCAGTTGTTAGTGAGTAGATGTTATCCTCCTCAGTCTTCATCAGGGTCTGAGGCAAGTGAAGGCAGGTAAATACAATAAAAACCTGCAATGTCTTAACAAGTACTATGTGGCATTCAGGCAATCCCTCCCTCAGGTGCTCAGTATACCCATCCCCTCTTACCCCCCATTCCCCATCCTCCACCAGCTCCCAATCCACGCCCTCAGGAAACCTGAACCTAAAAATGAAATCAAAGGCACAAAATCATGGCTCAGCATGGGCAAGGCCCCACCTCAACACTACTGAGGCTCAGGCTCAGGCTCAAGCATAGGAGGGAAGAAGATGGCAGTGATAGAAGACATCCTCATGGGTCCATTCATTGGCATCCATAGGTGGTTCCCTGCAGCTGTTATGCAGAACACTACTGGTAAGGTGAGTGAGCCTCTCTCTTTGTGTCTTGTATTTTTGGTTTTTGGTTTCTTCACTCTGACTCAAGCTTTCTCTCTCTTTTTTCTCAGGTTTGCATGTGTGTCAAGCTTTCAAGTTTTCTCTTGAGACCATGGTGGTGTAGTGGTCACCAACACCCTGGTCATGCACAAGTGCATTTTGCTGCTCTGTACCTGCCAGTTCAAGCCCTGTTGGAGCTAATGCTTTAGACACATCTCTTACCATGCACCCATAACTTCCTGAGACCTTTTGATGGCATCACCTTCACTGATTCCCTTCCTTATCCAAATCTTATCTGCCATCTCATCTTATTACCACTTCTGAAAATGCAGACCTTCCAGTACTTCAACATATAATCATCCATTTCAGAGCCTGGAAACAGTAATGCAAAGAGCATCATCTTCTTATGGTTTGGGAGAGCCAAAAAAAGGGCCAGGTTACCAGCATCATCAAAGTTAAACTAGTACAAAGTGCTGGCCATGATGCTAGTGTCAGTTGGGTGGAAAGAATGGTCAGATTGGGTTAGATATGTGGGAATGGAGTTAGCCGAGGGAGTGTGAAGGACTTAGCAATGTGATGGGATCTTTCAACACACACAAACTGGCTTCATATTGGCACTTGGTGCTTACCACCCACCAATACCTCAAGATTTCAATATTCAATCTTGGTCAGGCATCTGTCACAGCTGCTCAATCACCCTCTGGGTCCAAGGACCTAGTGCTTGTTGCCAACAACACCTGATGCAAACTTATCCAAACAAAAAGTCGAATTACATAAAGTACCATGTTCTATGTGAGACAGGAGTTGTTCTCCTGGGCACAATAAATAAATGATTTTTTTTTTAAAAAGTTTTCCCTCTTGGTATGATATGGACATCGCTTGTCTTTCCCTCTTTGTTCTGCCTTCTTTTCACCTTTCTTCCCTCTGCCTTTTACCGTGTTCTCTGTTCATGTGAGCGGGTACCTGGTCTACCAACCATGATCCAGTTCACATGCTCAACCACCTCTCAATGGCCATCCTCTGTTCTCCATCTTTGGTGGGGGTCAATGCCAACAGTTCATCTTCATGCGCAGCCTCTTCATCTTGTTCCACTCTGCTTGTTTCTCACCCTCTACAGTTGGGGGCATTCTAATTCTGTATTTTGGGGGTTTTCTCATTACCAGTTCTTCAACATTGCAAAGCTGCATTCAACACATCAGCCTGTCAAGTTGCCTTGAAGTAAATCTTTGAGCCAAACAAGGAGTTGTGGAATAGCCAGGTTGTGCTCAAGTGTATGGGTATGGTATTTACCCATTCAGGCCTTGTAACTATGATTTTGTCAACCACAATACATGATTTAATTATTTGATCCACTGGTTTGAATGCATATTCCAATTGAATATGACTTTTATTGCAAGAGAGAGAGACAATATCACTGATTATGATCAAAAGTTATGATTACCAAGCCCGTTAATTGCTGAACGTCTACACCCTTCTCAAACAGCTCCCAGGTGAGATTCCTCAATAAGGGCAGCAATGTAGTTGAAGTAGTTTGTGAGCACAGTTTGACAATTACATGTCTATCATAGAAGTTGTAGCCTTGAATGTAATGACATGAGTGACAATCAAACATTGTTGTAGAATATGCACCCTCATACTCTCAAGAATCTCTGCCTCATTAATTGCAGTGCCCTCTTACACTCTTATGCACTTATGCCTCCCATACCATTGCTCACCTGTGGTCAACTGGGCTCAGAATGCATTGGATTCCTTGCAATGTGATGAAAGGTGGCATGCACATGCCAACCATGCTCAAGATGCTTGTGAATTATGCATAGGTATTCCTCCACTAAAGGAGAGGAGGGCTTTTGTGTGCTTCAGGCTAAAATCAGCATCAGACGCAGAGAAATTATAAGGTACTCACTCACAGTAAATGACTGCCAGCTGCAACTTGGAGGTGTTGGATGCTGAGAGATGATATTCCTATGCAGCTTCTTGGCAAAAGGTCAGGCCCTGAGGTTGCTTTCTTGATTTGTTCCTCAATGCATTGCTAGATTGAATGGAAATGTGGGACAGAACTCAGAGAGCCAAATCTTTGAAGAGGTTGTGATAATCTCACACTCCCCAATTGCAATGCTTCCCAAAGGCTGTATCTATGGGCTGATATTAACAACAGGATAGAATTAGATATATCATTGACTACTGACCGAATCAAATGATGCACTGTAAATAGCCATAGTGTGGCCTACATGCCCAAAGCATTGAAGCTTTATGCATGTCATACAGATTGAAGGAGCAGGGCAAAGAGTTCAGAGGACTAATTGCAGGTGTGAGGCAATACAAATACCACAACATTTTGCCTGCAGAATCATGAGGTGACACCCTGCCTCCCATAAGAATTTGACATCATATGAAGGAAACAGACAGAATAACGGTGTAAATATCACTCTTAAATTTAGAAGTGAGACAGGCACATGGGCCCCTCCAGTTCCTCAACTATATCTGCATTGCCAAGGGGAGTTTTTTTAAGGAGGTGATGCAGGTGGAAGGATGGAGTAATGATATGTTGCAAATCTTGGAGTGCATATTGGCATTGCTAGGCAACACAATACACCGTGCCCAATGTTTGATGTCCAAACCAAGCTCTTAAGCAGCAGTGGTAAAATCCAGCACTTCATCCTTGTTAGCAAGGCTTGCATGCATGGATGGCTGGTTGATGGTCAATGAGAGTGTCGTGCTCAACTGTCAATCAAGGAAAGGTAGCAAGATAGTGGTTGTCAGTGTTGAGACCAACAAGATGAGTTTGTCACAGGCTGGCCATACTAATGGGAGACCTTGAGCATGTCTTTCTCATGAAAAAAAAAAAAAAAAACAGAATGTTTTACTTGCTCAACATCAACATAGTTGAGTTGCACATTCCCAGAGCAGACTCACCAGACATCAAATCAGATAAAGAAGACCATAACAATGGAGGCAAGTTTGAAGCCATTGCCTTGTGCAAGGAGCTTCAAGCACAGTAGCAGATGAATGAGACCAAAGTACATAGAGGCATAGGATGACATGCATGGTTATGCTGTTCAACATGAAGGAGGGCAAACAAGGTGTGGAGGAAATGTGGGATCAAGGGGAATAAGTGAAGTATTTTGGCACCTCAGATCAGGTCCAAGGGCTTTTCTTTGCATGAGACTATTGAGTTAAGTGTGCCAAGAGCCAGAAAGCAACTCGGATGATGATCATGGTAGATGAGATTGTTGCACAACAAATCTGCAGCATAGCAGCTTGGGAACAGCTGGTGTGACCACATGCATTAAAGGCATTCTGAGTAAGAAGCACTAGATGTTGAGTATGTATCTCTCATATAAAAGCTGGATGATTTACCTTCCCAACGTTAACACCAGTGAGTTGCATGTTCTTAGTGTAGAATTGAGGCAGCTGAATGCAACCAAAATGATGTCAAGTGACATGGCATTCTGTCAGTTTGTAGCCATTGCCTCATGCAAGAAGCTCCAATTTGAGACTGCATGGTAGCAGATGGACAGTGCTGAAGTAGAGATACACCATGTGCAGCCATGTGGCTTAATGTGAAAGAGGGTGCTCTTAATGCTAGCAATATGATATGGAGGAGTGTCTTGATGTTTGACTCAGGTCATTGTGGGTGCCAACAAAGCCTTTGAATGGTTTGCTGATATTGGTAGATCATAGAGAATGTACATTTCCACAGCTTAATGCAGTATTGGGGGGTTTGAAGTGCCAAATAGCAGCATAGCTAAATAGAGTATAGGGCATGCACATTTCAGTGTGCTCATGCAGCACCAGGCATGATAAAGGAGGCGGGACGATGAGATCAGGGGGTAGTAGTAAAGCTCCTCATGGCACTCCACAAAGTGATGAAAATCTTTGCAGAGGGTTTTTCAATGGTCAGGCATGTGTGTTTGTGGGGGTGTGGTAGAGGCTGGGATTGAGGGGTACAGGTGATCTCAAGAAACTGGGTGGAAACTGATACCATGATGTTCATGGAAGCCTTCAAATGCATTGTCAATCATGGAATTAGCTAAGGGTTGATGTTGTATACAAGTACACATCTTGTGGTGGCATCAAGCATTGTGGAAGTTTGGGAAGCATGGCATAGAGATAGGTGGGAAGGATCATTCAAGGGGATAACAGCATGCACCACAAATCCTGTACACACTGGACAGTAAGTCATACTGCAAGACAATACACAAAAAGCAAGATGGCTTACAGTTCTTCCAAGCTTCAAAGGGGTGGGGTTCAGGCTTTGGCTCATCATGAGATCAAAATCAAACAGGCCACCAGAAACTTTGCATAGGTGGCTCATCAGACAGGCAGGCAATTTTATGTGGCTTATTGCAAGGTATGTAGGGCAGGGGATGTGGTGCAGATATCAGTGCAAATTTGAAGTCCGCAATGCTGTGGAGTAGGGCTGCAAGAGAGAGGGAGATGGCCAAAAATAAGGTGGTAAAAGGTGGTGTCGATGGAACAGATGAACTGTGTGCACTCCAATGAAGAATTTCATTGAATGGCTAGGCAGAGGATCAGCCAAAGGAGTTGAGGTGCATTGTAGGTGTTGCCCTGGTTGTAGTGGGAACTTGGCAATGATCTCATCATTGCTCCCATCACAGTATCATCCAATACATTCAAAGTAAATTCATGTATTATAGTCTTGGGGGCTACAAAATATCTCATGATACTTACAATTAGGAACAGTATATAAAGTAGAGTTTTTTGTACATTACAGACAGACTTTCAGAATACAGGACTTACAACAGTTCCCTCTGTGAGACTCAACTCCATGTAACATGACATCTACCTAATTAGGCAGCCTCCTGTTACATATTTTGAACTCTACAAGTCTTTAACCATCTCGGTGACTCTTATTCTGTTGGCTACCCTCTGGCTTGATCACCTGGAACTGTCTTAGAAAGTGAGTTCCAAATATCATTATGTCTACTAACCAAGTTTCTAAATATAGGCTTTGTTTGCACCCCACTGCTGTCTGAGCAACCTCAGGACTGGTGTTGAGAAGCCCCCCTCCATCAAAAGAAGGCAGAGCTTACCAACAGAAGCTTCTGATTCCATCTCATGAGGAGGAAGGTCTGGACTAGGAAACCAGGATAGGGGCAGGCTTGGCAGGAATTTAACCTCAGCTCTGGAAATGAGCAAGGAAACCCCTTCTACAGGAAGGGAGACTGCCCACC
>JABCKO010023885.1:0-21321 GCA_018855915.1 Tephrocybe sp. NHM501043
TAGCCCCAGAGAATCTAATGAGCACTTATCACAGTCCCTTGTGTCCAATTTTCTACCTTATCATCATGTGACTCAACCGTTATCTAACGCATGTGTTACATCAGGGGTCGAAGACAATCACACAAATAGCCCAACAGCATCATGATGTCTGTGAAGGCAATTGGGATGCAACCGACTTGCGTTACGAACCCTAATCCTAGAGCAGTTACCTTCAAGTCCAAGTCAAGTACAAGGCAGTGCCGGGGACCTGGAGAGCACCACTCAGAAGTCAGACCGCCGTCGAGGGTACATGGAACTCAATTCCATCTTGAATGATGAGGCCTGAAGTGGCGCACGAGCTCATTCAATAGGAAACATTTTGATTGATGATGTACTATGCCAAATCAGTAAAGTAACTATGGACGTCAATATAGATACATTTTTCTCTCTCAATGTGACTTGTGACTCTTGGCGAAGGACCCCATCACCGGATGCAACTGACTCTGACAGCTCATCACCACTTTTTAGACCTGACCCTGCTCGGCAACGGTAGCTAACGGACTGCTTGAGATAGCGGTTAGCGCCGCTCAAGGGAAGCTTTTGAGGCTTCTGCTTCTGGCTACTTCCATCGGCGCGAAGCGCATTTTGGAAGTCGGCACTCTCGGAGGGTGAGTTGGACATCTGTGTCCCTTGAGCTCCTATAACAATATTGATAGTGGCATAGATACTATCGCGTCACTATTAGATAGCCAGGCACATTCAGGTTCCGATTTCTATATATATTGTCCTGCCCACCTCGCCTTGATTGCCCATTCAGAGCAATATGTCCCAGCAAGTTTCCACCGTTACGCAAAGCGAAGATTGGGCGAGATCTGATGCATTCCACAATTCCTTTCTCATCAAGAATGATCCCGGTCTCGACGCGGCACAGGCAAACAGCAGCACAAATGGACTGCCTGAGATAGCGGTTAGCGCAGCTCAAGGGAAGCTTTTGAGACTTTTAGCTACTTCCATCGGCGCGAAGCGTATTTTGGAAGTCGGCACTCTCGGAGGGTGAGTTGGACATCTGTGTCCCTGAGCTCCTATAACAATATTGATAGTGGCATAGATACTCCACCATTTGGTTGGGGAGAGCCCTACCAGAGGATGGTCATTTGATTACTTTAGAGCTTCATGAGAAACATGCAAAAGTATGGCACGAATCACAACTGCCTTTTGGACTGGCATCTGCTAATTGATGTGCAGGTTGCAAGAGAAAATCTTGCAGCTGCTGGCCTCTCTTCGAGGTCAGAAGTGATCGTTGGCAAAGCCGTCGACTCGCTTGCGAAGCTACACCCTGATGTTCCATTCGACTTCGTGTTTATCGATGCAGACAAGCCTTCAAATGTTGAATATTTCACTCAAGCCAAGCGCCTGGTACGTAGGGGAGGCGTGATCGTGAGTCTATTGGTCTGCATCTTGCATTCAAGTGGTCATAATGTAACAGGTTGTGGACAATGTCGTACGCCAGGGTAAGGTCGCAGACCCATCCTATGTCGACGACAACGTACTAGGAGTCAGAAGGCTGCTACAGGTAATCAAGAACGACAATGAGGTAGACGCTACAACTATTGCTACCGTGGGAGAGAAGGGATACGATGGTTTTTTGTACGCCATTCGCAAGTGAATATTGTGGCGCAGGCTGAAAGCCATTCCGAGCGGGAAAATGAAATGAATGATGCTTCAAAAAACGATGGAGTATTTGTACTATATCTTAAAAGCAATGAACGAGGTATCTAGGGCCTAGTCCCTGAGCATCATTTCCATCATGCCTATGTTGGCGCTCCCCTTTGGAGGCTTTATCACCAAGTCAGCTTGTTGCCTAACGCATAGTCAACAAAACATTCCAAATAAGGATGGAGGGACCCTACAGCTTCATCCTCAGTAGCAGCTTCCTGTTTGCCGATTGAATGTCTGTCCCAGTCTTGATAGCCCGGGCAAAGAGGTCCGCACGGTAGTCGGTCTTCTTCGCATACAGAATCTTCCCAAATCTAAGACCTTGCTGAACGCCGAGAGAGTAAACGCACCTTGTTCTGACTATCGACTCGACCCTGGATCTTCCCAGATTGAATGAGTTGCACAACGTTCTTTTCCACCTCTTCTATCGTCCAGCCAAAGGCCTTGCTCATCCGATCCAGCTTGATCGTTGCAAAAGGCTGGAAATACAATACTACCGCCCAGTTCCTGATCTGGTCGATCAGCTCCTGGATGTGAGGAGCAAGGTGGATGTCGATAAGATGTCGAGTCTGATGAAACATTAAAATGGCTGACGTGCCGAGCATATCAAGCGTACCGAATATCGGTTAAGCAGTTCCAGAACGGTCTTGAAGTCACTACTCATGTATGCCTCGATGAGTTCACGAATGTATGGCTCCTGCTCGATAAAGACACCGAACACGGGGTTGTCTAAGAGGTTCGTCCGAAGCGCCGTGCGCGGCAGACTAGAAAGAGCGCATAGCGTACCATAAACTGCAATGTCTCCTGGTGAAATGACCTGATAGCGAATGATTGTTAAGGAGGATCAGGACATGGCAGTAATACGCACCGTGCCGACCCAGTCACCAAGTTCCTTCGCCGAACCAATGCGCAAGAAGCTGTACGCTGCCTTCTCGTAATTCGATTGCCCGAGGTGTGAGAGCGCAGTAGCGAGATCAAGCTTGGACTGGACCTGTTGTCGTTCCAGGGAGCTCTTTTTCTTTCCTGTCGTTACAGATGGCGTGGGTACACCACTGCTTCCAATACCACCTCCATTTCCAGCGTTTGCAGTGTTTTGGGAGGCTTCGAGGGCGGCATCGGCTTTGAAGACATAAGTAGAGAGATGCGTGTAATTCCTTTGTTCGAGAAGGATCTGCAAAAGGAGGTCAGTTGCGATAATGTAATCGAGCAGCGACTTACCTCTAGGACGGATAAGCACATGTCAAGAACGTGTTGGCTGGTGGCACAATATTCGCGAATCTTGGCAAAATGTTTAAGAGCGGTCGAGTATTCACCAACGGAACGATAGAAAAGGCCCAAATCACGATGAGCCATCTGGTCAAAGTCAGAACTCTATAATAAGTCTTCAGAAAGCTTTCAACTTACGCGAATGCTCTCCTTGATCATGTTATTCGAATATGTCTTTAACTCAACTTCAAGCTTTGTCCTCTCCGATTGGTTCTTCGTTGCTGTCTCGTCCGCCCACGCCATGTTCATCGGCGCCAATTCGACTGGGTTTGGTAGTGATGTAGGTAAATTTGGAGTTGCTGCGGCATGTTCGTATGCTGACAGAAGGTTCTGATAGAGTCCAGGGTTCCGCGATTGGTGGATGTGTTGCACTGCGAGCTGAAAGGCTTCTGGCGCGATTGACGGACAAGTTTGCACGATATGAATCAGACGGTCGATAGCAGTACGACCTATCCTCCGTATCGAATTCTGATCCCGCATAGTTCGATGGAAGTACGCGTACCTGAGTAGTTGGAGATGTAGCTCTCGATGTCGAACGGGTGTGCTTCGTCAACGGGCGCGACGACTCGCGAAGGTTTTTGAGGCCTTGAGATCGTGCTTTGGAAGGTGTCGTCGTCGATCTCCATGTTCATTGCAGCTACTGGTCAAAAGGTCTCAATTATGTGGCAGCGATGATGAAGGTAAGAGACAAGATATCGAACTTCACACGGTCAGATAAGCGCCCAGGCGCCCATCCTCATTTGAACTCGTTGACATTTGATTTTGCTGTTCATTTGCAGAATACTCTTGTACAGAGGAGTACCTGGACTACTATGTCCTGCTAATTATCAGCTACTTTGATCACTGCTTTCGCCTTATTTTCTCCTTTCTGAACAGCAAGCATCATGTCACCAACCCTGTGCAAACCGTTCACAATCTCCTCTGCGAACTTCAGTTGGCCCTTAGCTACCATGGCTGGAATTGTTTTGTAGAATTGTTGCTGATACTTGTGTTCTATTCGAACCACGATGAACCCATTCATAGAAATTGACTTTTCGACAACTGCCATAAGGTTCTAGGAGCGACCCTGTGAGTTCAAATATCGTTTGACAGTTCTATTTATTCTTACATGAATGGGTACTCCGCCAGTGTTATAGCCTGAAAAAAAAATGAAGCTCATTCAAATGACAAATATTGGAGCTTACCCGATATCATTCCGCATTCCTGGGGGCTTAGGAGTGGGAAACTGGATTCTCAGAAAAGAGTAGAAACGTACGATAAAACGCGCTCCAACCGAAGCAGCAAGAAGCGCAGCATCCAAAGTTTCCCCCCCAACATTGTCCCAGTATCTAGTTTCGATGTGAGTTGCAATATCAATCTGGACGGCAGGCCTACTTACATGTCTATGGGTCCCGCTTTGCTAAGGACATCGGATGTTTTCATCTTCTTGTAATTGAAAGCGACATCGGCACCAATCGATTGCATGAATTTGACCTTTTCGTCAGAGCCGGCAGAAGCGATGACTTTCAGTCCGTCAAGCTTCGCCAATTGGATAACTAGCCTGTGTTAGAGAAGGTAGTAAACCGCTGCCACAGCGCGAGTAGCAAGCTAGCCTACTTACGAGCCAACTGGTCCTAAAAAATTGACTTCAGCAGACCCCAATGTCTCAGATGGCCGCCGACTTACCGCCTCCAGCTGTGACGAACGCGGTTTCACCCTGCCTGAGGTTCATTATCCGCTTAAACAATGCTAAGTGACAGTAGACTCACTTTTTTCGCATGCGAAAACTCTTTCCAGGCCATCCAAGCGGTTTTACCTGTAATAAGCCATTGGTACCCTCAGAAAAACAGAGTTAGGGAAAAAGTACCAGGCATGCCAGCGACGCCAATATACGCGGACCAAGGCAACTTGTGCTCGTTGGGAATTATGATGAGCTCATCTAAACCTTTGTGAATGCTGTATTCTTCATGGGCTACCGGTTGAAGGTCAGAGGGGTGCTTCCCGATGATAAAGCGACGCACTCAACGATCCGTAGACATGATCCCCTTCTTGGACCTTTGCATTGTCTGAGCGAACGACTACCCCCACGCCATATCCAACCAAACTAAATTTATGAGTGAGTGCCACGGAGGATCACCTAAGATGGTTGCTTACGGTTCACCAAGTGCGAAAGCTGGCTATTTAAATAGAGCATATCATACCATGCCGAAAGAGGTCGTTGAACGTTGAAGCACTTACCACGTATGATCCGATTTCCTGTTTTCTCATCCTGCCCCTCATGTACGGATCAATAGACAGCACGAGTGTCTTCACGATGAACCCTCCGTTTAGCGAAACACCATCGAGGTCGATCGTCTTGCTCTCATCGTAAACGGTTGTCTTTCCCGGCTCCGGGAATCCTGACGAATGATGAACACGAGATCAGTAGAGATTACTAGGCTGTCACCGACCTTTAGGGATGTCGTTGAAAAGGACCCTCGCGTTTCTGATAGGTGCCATGTTGGTGGTATGATATCAAGCGGTAGTGAGACATAGCTTTATGGCGGAAAGTCTGACTTGGTCGGCAAAACAATGACGTTCTCTGATGTGGCGTTTGGCTTGCCGGAGATATAAAAACTTGTAAGAGAAGTTCACGAGTCCAAAAAAGAAAAGTATGGTAAGTGTACTAGACCTTCCAGGTTACGACTGCTATATTGGGGTTGAGGAATCGCTCCCCCTTTCATTACTCTTCACTAGTACTGACTGATCGAGAAATTCACCAGGATGGACAAATTTGAGAGTGTACATCGCCAATACAATCATAGCGCCGTCCAGGACATCTATAGATGCATCAACTGGCAAATCATGGTCGAAGTATAAAAACAAACCGAAATAGACCTGGGTGGTAGCGACTTTTCCGTCCCACCCATCGGACAACTCGATCGCCCGATATGCAGCCCTTTTGACGAAAACGTTAGGAATGTGAGGGCACAGGCCAGTTACAGACGTACCGAGTAAAGAGACAGGTGGTACTGAATATCAGAGCGATACGCATCAGTTGGAGGCCTTTGCCGATAGGGGGCTGTAAGATTGAAGTACCTACTTCCATGTCGACTGGGGTGGTCCTGATAGGTGCGTCCTTCCAGTGCCGAACAAAAAAACTCGACAGAGAAGATGACATAAAATATGATTATAGCTTCAGCGAAAGTCAAGACGGAATTTCGACAAGAGGGCTTTAAAACATACCTGCAAGTATGATGTTTCCACCCTCGTCGATCATTTCAGAAATCTCGCCATAATTGAAACAGAGATCAGTTCTTATGATGGTCGGGTTGTCGGCCTTGCCGCCACCGACCGCTTGAATCACAAGAGCTGTGATATCCTGCAACGAGTTAGCAAGAAATATAGCTATGTGCCAATAGACATACACAAGCAATGAATAGTTTGGTGTCTGTGGAGCAAGTACGTGAAATTTGTTGTATACAAAATAGAGGAGACTACAAAGGATGTGACTACAAACACATTCTAGCGCTGATCCGGCTGTAACTCGGGCCTAACACCGACGAGTTTACCGAAAATAATCAAGTTAGCAACGACGAAAGGAGTAGGGCTATGATTGTGAGCATAATCCTAATATATACATATAGTTGTTAGCTCGTCGGTTGAAACCGAGATGGAAAGGTATCGCACTGAATGGCAAAAGGGGCCTCCAATAACGGAGAGAAGCTGAACCAGAGCCATGCCGACTAGCCTACAATCTCCATCAATCACCACATGCGAGCAAGTGTGACCTGTGTGAGATGAGAAACTAAAGAAGGCAATAGTGTGCATTTTGTGAGCTTGGAGTGGAATGTGGGTCAAGTCTAACGTGAGCTTATTAGTAGAGGTTGAGAAAAGAACCCCGAAAGTTATGGCAGTAGATCTGGATGGGACATATCCATATGTATTGTCGAGGCCGGGAGACGGAAGATTTGTATTTAGCATGAAATTGTTTGCAACAATATAAAAATAAAGTGGGGAGACCTTACCAGACATGGCAAAAAATGAGAAAGTTTACTGTCTAATGGAGTGAACTATTCCATTTATGTATCGCTGGTTGACTGTACAGCCTAGTCAAGATTCTTCCTCAAGGCATGAGGTTGCCGTGTGCAGCTTTCAGATGGAACCCTTGTGTGGTAATGCTCTGGGGGCCACCCATGTTTTCTGCCGGTGACTTCACTTTGATCTCTCAAAGTCCCTCTCCCACCAAATGCAGATATCAATCACTCTTTATACTGCGGTACCGCAGTACATAGGAACGCCCACGGAAAGTCAGCTCTCGTGTCAAGAAAGTGACATTTATCACGAAGTCAACAGGGATGTACAAGGTCATGAAACCTCCAGAATCTGTCAGAGTTCCATCTACGACTTTCAGCCAGTTGCATCTGATCTGAAAAGGTGGGAGGAGGTTATTCAAGACCGCAGCAGTACTCGGCCAGATGGCATGAAAACCTGTTGTAAGGCTTAGCACATTTTCCCCAGATTAGCCAAGTACGAGCGCAACGTTGTTCCCATAGTGACCTCCTAGGATAGTGCGCCAGTGATTTTGGTTCTGGAAAGAGGGGGGGGAGAACTTGTTGACCAACTTATCGCTCATGGAGGTCACCGAGATGGTTTTATCAATTTTGAACAGTAACTTTTCCGTAGAGATCTTTTACAAATCTCGGGACGGCGACGAGTTCGAGGGTTCAGATATATCAGAGGGGGACTGTCCTCAGACGCGACCGGGGCGTGACAGGACTGAACATATCCCGAGAGAAGTGAAGCCCGTAGCTTAGCCATAGGCTGGTCACAAGCTTTAGTGTAACAGAGCATGTGGCGTGACATAGCGTGTCAGGTTTTCAAACAGAGTTCGGATATTACCGAGCTCATCCCAGAATGGATTGAATGGATTGAATGGATGAAGCATGTACTCTGTTTGCCCCGTCCCCCCTTCCAAGACGCGTGACACTCCTGGCTTTATTTTGTGCAGTTGAGATCTACTATTTTACCTATCGTTGGACGCTCAATCATCTAATTGGAAATGGAACCCCAAGAATACACAAACAAGATAGGAAGGCAATTGACACTTGTCATCGAGTGGTTCTCTTCGGTTCTTGGGGAACTCTAGGATAAATATATATGCGGCCGTCCTTATAAGTATAAGTGGAAGCCTCTAACCACTACGGCAGGTCTAGTTCGAACCTTCCCATATGCTCCGCCAAATATTCCGAGCGTTGATCTTCCTTTCTGCGACGGCGACGGCTCTGTATCAGAGCACGGAAGACCCAGAGTGCGCTAAAGGAGCTTATTCTGGCTTTGAAACCAACATTTGGCAATTCAATGCCCCCGCAACGCAATTTATCAATATAACTGGCTCTTTCTTCCACTCTGAGTGGTATGTAAGTCGAGCATTGGTTTTCTGTTCCCCAATATCTCCAAACTCATGCTTATTCATTGGCTCTAGATAGGGCCGTTGACCTCCACAACTGGCGAGGACAATACTATTGGATCAACTCGCACTGCTGTAATTGGCAACTCTAGTTTCACAGAACAGCTTGTCGGCCATTATCGTTCCCCCACCCAATCAGTCATCCGGTTCTCCCTGCACAACGGCTCCCTTCCCCTGGATGGGTTTGATCTTGTGGCTTACACAGAAGAAATCAATGTCAAGAGCATTTGCGGAGGTACTGCGACTTATTTAACTATGACGGCAACCTATTGCACCGACAATGTCGCTGAGGCATATGACTTCTACGACAAGTTTCGAAGGGACTCCGTGGGTGCAGTAGCAAAGGAATTGAATGCCTTAGTATTCTCAGGAACCTGCCCAGTCCCACCTGGTATGCGTTTTCTCACACCAGGTGCAACTGTTGACGATGTTCAGGCAGCAGGTGATGACGACCTGAGGACGATTTAACGCCGTTGTGCTGTTTCAAATTTAGTCCACCTCTAGAGCCATACTGTATTACGGCAATATACTATGCGTCTAATAGCATCATAATCGAATGCTACGATTACTCATTCTTCCCTCGATCATCGATTATTCCTCCCATCAAGATCGACTGCCTAGGGTTGCCGAGCAGGGTCAGGTCTAAAAAGTGGTGATGGAGCTGGTCCTTCGCTAAGAGCACATGTGATGGGGTCCTTCGCCAAGAGCACAAGTCACATTGAGAGAGAAAAATGTATCTATATTGACGTCCATAGTTACTTTACTGATTTGGCATATGTAGTACATCATAAATAGAAATATTTCCTATTGAAATGAGCTCATGCGCCACCTCACACCTCATCATTCAAGATGAAATTAAGTTCCATGGACGAATTATATTTTATTTTTGTCTCGCTAGTCGTGGAGTTAACCTCCCATCTCGACTGCGAGGAATTTGCCTAATACTCATGAATACAATAGTGGATTGCCCATGCAACAATGATCTTATCATATGATAATCAGATACATCTACATATATACATGGTCAGGTCACAACAATAATGATATCTACTGTAACGGGGTGCCAGATACCCCGACCACCTCCCAGAAATAGCTGATCCGCCTGTCCATCAGCATTTCATTTGCCTGACCCTGCTCGGCAACCGTACTTGGCTTAATTGAACTAACTGGATCGAGCAATGTGAAAGGGTGGCCCTTCAATCAGATTTCCACATCACGTATACGTATTACATAATCAGTATTAGGCTCTTGTTGACGTCAGCCCTTCGTAACACTTCCGCTTCTTCTACGTACTAAATCGCCAAGTAACCACAATCTCGTATATATCACCAAGTGACCAGCGATGCTAGTTGAAAGCATCGAGCCAGCATCATGCAACCCTTCTGCGCCTTACTCATTCTCGTGATAGCTTGCACAGCGCAGCTCTCGGCATCAGAGCCTCAACGTGCCGATGAAGCCTACATCTCAGAAGACCCCAAGTGCCCGAAGGGATTCTATTCCGGCTTTGAGAGCAACGTCTGGCAGTTCGCGGTCCCCGCCCCCTCTTTCATCAAGCAAGTCGGAACTTTTTTCCACTCGGAGTGGTATGTAAGTCGCTTCCTCCCTTATACAATACAAACTAAAGCACGTTGCTGACCCCCACTCGTAGGCTGGAGTGCCAAACGCCACTCACGGCAACGATGACACCATCGGCGCCACTCGTACCTTGTTTTTCAAAGACAGACTCCTTGTCGAGCGCCTGATAGGCACCTACCGCTCTCCGACGCAATACGTCCAACACTTCTCGCGTGCGCAGGAGAAACCTGTTACAATCGAAGACTTCACTCTACTGACATACACTGAGGAGCACCGGGTCATGAGCATTTGTGGTGGAGCGGCTGTTCATTATGCTATGACGGCGACGTACTGCACGGATAAAGTTGTGGTGACTTATGACTTCTATGATCGATACAGGAAGGCTGCTATGCAGATTTTGGCGAATCAAACGGGTGCTTTGATATTTGAGGGTACTTGCCCCCTTGGTGAGAGTGACTCCTTTGCTAGTTTGGCCTGGTGCTGACTATCAGTATCGTAGGCCATGTGTAATACGAGTCCTTCACTGGCAAGAACTCATCTATCTTCCCTTTGAAGTGATTCGTCTTTGAGCTGTTATATTGTTTTCGTTGACATATTCCTAAACTTGCAGACCTTTCATCGTTTTCATGAAATCATAAGCAAACAAGGAAGCATGCAATTAGTTACACAATAAGCTATCTAGTAGACCCAGCTCATGTCGAGAAGATCCCAATTATTTTGAACATCGGCACTCCTTGACCCTCCTCTCCAAGCATTGTGCACTCCACAAAATGTGAGCCCCTTGACACGAAATGGTCAATCACCGCTAGCGTCGGTGTCTCCTCACCAATGTCTGCCGCATTCTCAAGGGTTTTCGCTCCCGCAACGTTATCGTCCACCCAACACTCCACCGCGCTCCCTTCCCCAACCTTGCTGATCGGTTCTCGCAAGTAGTACACCCCAATATCCCCTGCACCAACCTGAAGCGGCACGCGAATCTTGCTGAGGGGTAGTGTCGAGTACCAGTAATGAGACGTTGTGCGGAGCGTGCCGCCTTCTGAAGATGCGTGGTAGGCGTTCCACCCCGAGCCGTAGAACATGGAAGGCGGGAGGGGGTTGATCAGATCATTTGCGGATACGCAGTGCGGTGCAATCTCCTCAAATGCACGTCCGCCCGGGCGCGTGTTGATACGCCCAGGTGGGACGGACGTGACCACTTGCGGTGCATTGCGAAGGGCCACCGCGGGAGCCTTGCGATTGTCTCCAGGAGCGCCGGGCTCTGGGACGCCCTTACGTTGCCCAACGCCGCCGAAGAGTCCAGTTGCGTCGCTCGGAGGATCGGCGGGGGCGGGGCCGCTTGAGTACATGGCACCGGTGGTAACGGCCCAAGCGGCGCAGATCTGAGTCTGCAGGTATGCGATGAGGACGTCGGCGATTACTTCGTGTCCTGCTGGGCTCGCAAGCACAGGGTCTACGAAGTACTTGTCCATGGTGCGCGGGTCACGCATGTACTCGGGGAAGTGTATTGACTTTGTGCTGACGTGTGGGACGTCGTAGAATTGAGCGACGATGTCGTGTACGTGGTCAGGTCCAGCAAAACCATGAGTCTGATGTGCTTGTGGGCTGAAATGACCGAGAAGGATTACTGCTGGCTGGTCTGGGCGAATAAGGATTGACCGAATAAGTGTCTCGAAGTTTTCAAGCATATCTGGGTCACTGAATCACTCTATATTAGTACATGGGGAGGAATATATAAGTAATGATACTCACGCGGTGTCTTCACTGTCTAACTCGATAATAACGAGATCAGTAACGTCTGGAATGTGGTGGGCGCTGCAGTAACCAAAATAGCCAGAATTTGTGCGCCGCATGGCTCCATTTGTGAGTTCAGTGGCTGGATGAGGGAAGACAGAGTTCCACCACTGGAAGAACCGTGATGGGTAGCAGTTGGGCGCAACAGGATCGTCTCCTGCACCATGACAAGCTGATACTGTGGTTGAAGGGTCAAAATGACTGTCGAAACATGAGCGTTGTGTTACGTACCTGAGCCTCCGAGGATGCTGATGGTCACCGGCTGCCCAGCAAGTGCCCTATTTAACACCCGTTGTACCCGTTCTCCGCTGCCCACATGCATAGTAGACTTTGAGAGCGCCTGAGCACCGTACTTCGCGCCAATTTCGTCACCGGGGCCATATATGGGGCAGAAGTCAAACGGGTTTGCTTCCGTCTCCGAACTATTCAAATAATTCTTTGTCTTGAGATTGAGTGAGGAGAACTGGGGCCTTGGAGGCACTACTGGAGTCGTCGGCAGGGCAAAATGGGAGAAGACGATGATGAAGAGAAAGAAAGCCAGGATTATCCATATCCTGTTGGTGACGCCGAAGTTGCGCTGGTTCAGGCGAGAACCCTTCTCATCGTCGTGGGCCATGGTGAGTGGGTGGTGGGATGGAGCCGCAATGTGGGCCTGTCCTCGGCCAGGTCGTCGCTGCATGCGATGTGGACCAAGAAAGAAGAAAGGCAGGAGTTGAATGGAAAAGAAGGGAAGTGAAGTGAATTATGAATGATGCTCGAGACCGAAGATCGGCTATTCAAGCCATCAAACTGTCATAATAACTTGACGGTGTTCATTCTACTTCGCAAACGTGTTTCCTCCTTCCATCATCGTCAAGGGCGACGACGAGCTTTTGTTACGATGGGAAAACAAGCGGGAATTCCACGTTTGCGTCGTATACCGACGCCAATAGCACTCGCTATCGGGGTGTTGTTTGGAATACTTGTTTCTCGATACTTTCCCTGGACAATGGTGCGTTGACAGTGTCTTCTGTTCACGGTTTTGCTGAATTGAATTGTATGAATGTAGCAAACGACGCCGGCGTGGCACAGTAATCGTTTGCAGCCAAAATCACACCAGCAGAGCAGACAACCCATCCAACTGCCTACACTTGAACAGCGCTCACGCGTGCTTAACCTTTTGACGTCTCTTTCGCCCCATTACACCAAAGAGTGCACGAGAAACTCGCAACCTCTCTATATCCAGCAAGTTACAGAGCGATATGCACCTCTTATTGGCCACAAAACTCCTTCGACTGGCTCGTGGTTCTCAAACTACTTTGCAGACGACGAAGACGCTCATGCAAGGAACGGACGTAAAGCCCTTGTTCCCAGTGACCACAAGTATTACTTTGCCATCAACCTCTACAATTCCTTCGATATCATTCCGGATCTGTTTGCCACTCTATTTCGGGTAGCAGCCATCCTGGGGTACCACAATGTTTATATTTCAATCTATGAAAACGGATCAAGCGACCAGACCAAGGCCCTCCTGCGTATCTTTGACGCTCTCACACGGAGCGTAGGTATCCGCATAACCATCCGCACTAGCATGCGTACTCGTGGCGCGTTCAATCATCGTATCGAGTACCTTGCAGAGGTGCGCAACGCCGCTTTCGTGCCACTCCAAGAGCTGCGCGACTCCGAGAACGAGTACTTTGACTCTATCATCTTCATGAATGATATCCTGCCCTGCGTTGACGACCTGCTCGAACTCATCTATCAGAGCCGTAACAACAACGCAGGTATCACTTGTGCGTCGGACTACATGTACCATGAGGAGATCGGCGCGCCCGTCTTTTATGATAACTGGGTTGCGCGTGATATCAATGGAACGGCACTGGAGAATGCCCCCTTCGAGAGGATATTCCACCAGCCAGAGGCATCGCAGCGCTTCCAGAGGCACCTGCCTATACAAGTCCAGTCGTGCTGGAACGGCATTGCTGTTCTGGACCCTGCACCATTCTACACGCCTCCACAAGTGCGTTTCCGCATGGCTCGTATTATGGAGGGCGAGTGTAGTGCTAGCGAGTGCAGTCTCATCTGCAATGACTACTGGGAGGCCGGATATGGCCGCATCATGATGGTCCCCCGGGTGAAGCTCGCTTACGATCGGGTACGTGGTCCTATATACATTTTTTAAAGATGACGAGGTGACAAGATGGAGCAGAAAGTTTTTGACATCATCCACCCACCGCGGCGGAACCTCACTACCATCCGTGGGTACGCGCGTATGGGTGGGCTCCCGGACGACCCACGTACAGACCCACAGGACCGTGCTTGGTTCGGGCCACACGATCGTCTATTCATAGAGGAGGAGAGCGAGCCCCTCGCATTCGTCCCTGGGCCTGAACACGGTTTGTCCAGCTCCCCACTCCCTGTCTGGAGCTCTTACTGACATCGACACAGTGTGGTGCTGGGGTTGGGATGGTGCAGGTGACCTCGATGGCCCGGACGTGGACCCCATTTGGGAGCGCATGTCGAACAAATCGAGGAAGGCAGAGGCAGTCGATGTCAAGCATGATCGCAGTTTCATCATCCCCTGAGGGCTGAGTTATACATTTGCCTTATGCCATTTTGCTTGTTTTGGGTCTAATGTAGTGTAGTCTTATTGATGAGGATGTGCACACACCTCACGGACATACTCATATGATGCATGCATAGACTTTATCTTAGGGATACTTGGAGGTTACTGGCCTCATTGTACTTAATAGACACCCTTCAGGAATGTCCACATAGCTGCTTTCACCTTGTTCAAAAAACGATATCTACTTACATACTGTACCAGAAGTAGGGAGCCAACCGTCATGGTTGTGGTGGCCCAGTTGATCTGTTTGCGCGTCATGGTGAAAAGGAGGGCAAGTTGCTATGTTTAAGGTGTAACGACCGCCTTGTTTGAGTTGCTCCGCAAATCCAAGCCTGTCACGGTCCTTGCCTGGTTGTCTCGCGACATTCTGGTACAGTAGTGAACACGTTGGTACCAAGAGGTAGTTGTAGGATGCCATTACGTTTCTGTGGTTAGGTCAGCCGCCCCATCTCGAGAAGGTCGACAGCCCCTCTCAACCGTGGTTCTACTTCAAATGGAAACACCTTCGGATGCCTGCATGAAGTATGCGTATCAGTTCGGTTCTGCGAAGAATTGAACGGACAGACTTGGTCATCCCAGCAGTGACAGCAATGAAATCTGCGATCATGTCGCTCCAATCTTCTCCGACGACTCTCGCGATATTGAATGTTATCAATGTCATCCTGAGCACGCGCCTGACACTCTGGAACAGCCTCTTATTAGTTTTTTGTACGGCAGATACCATTAAGGAATCCCACGTTGGAGTCTCATCTCAGCCTGGAATCCAATGTATTGACACTAAGCCCACGATTGAGGGCTACAATCGCTCCAAAGTCGTCCAAAAATAAGGTTGGCAACAAGCTATTAGCTGAGTCTGCGACAAATTTTGACGTGGATTATGGGGAGAAGCCCAGAACGTGGCACGAGATACTTAGCGCGATTCAAAGCATGAACTGTTTCGATTTGGGTTCACCCCATGCCAAAACGACCAAGTTTGCAGTTAGCAAGGTCGTCAACTTTTCAAGGACGAACTTCGAGGTCCAGGTCGGCATCTGCCGGTTAGTAGGGTTAGCAGTATGTAGACCAACCATAATCTCTAGATAGTCCCTCAAGAGGTAAGCACCGCGGACCTCGAGCATCCCAGATTGCTCTACTTTGCTACCAGTCGATCTCCGCGATAATTACAGGCTAAGAAGGGGATGGCACAGGCTATTAGAATTCATATTCGAGGCCAGAGGCCGAAAGCCAAGGGTCACAAACGTTGAATGCTCGTCATTCATGTTACCTACATGCTGTCTTCTTATCATCATCTGGAGCTGGAAGCTCCAATATAAACGTACTCATGCGGTAGGTCTTACCTAGCCTCTCTCTTATTGAAGCCCATCGAAAAGGAATCTCACCAAAAATGCATTTTACCAGGCTTTTGAAATTCCTTTGCGGCCACAATGAAACTCTCGGGAACCCAGGTTAGTAGTTCTATTTTATTTGAGAGGAAAGGGAGCACTAAAGGTCTCTCAAGTCAGGAGTATTCGTCCTATTCTGCAAGCGTTTCTCAATGATCATGGAATTCTTGCGACACAGAAGCCTTCTAGACATACTACCAACGAAGAACTGGAAGATTTCATGCGTAAAGTAATACAAAATTGTAACCTACCTCATGATGAGCACCTGGAAGATCGCCTGGACATGGCTGTTAGCCTAGTTGAGGTAAGACTCCATGGTTATTCACGATCAATTGTCAACGTATTCATGATACATCTACTCTGGTTCTTAGATGTTGTATAGCAAGTGTACCTTCAGCGAGAAAACGCAGATAGTGATTTTCACCTGGTAAGCTGCCTTGACAGTTATCCATTTTGTATCAAGGTACCAACACACAACAGGTGTATCATCTATGTGGATGATCTATTACCGACGATGACTGTCGCCTGTGTGGCTTTCCAGGAACGCTTCATGCGAAAGCAAACCCAGCTTCACGCTGTTCTTGAGGCATGGGCGAACGTCCTTCGTTCAATATTCGAGTTGTATCCCACCATCTTTGCTAATTTGATCTTGAGCGCGTCGTTTGAGTTCCTCAGTAGCATGATCATTGAAACAACCTTGGAGGGACGTCATCCAGTCACCAGATCCGCCCGTTTTCCATGGTTTTTTCGTCATCGCAATGGCATATCTGTACCCTTTGCATTACTTCTGTTCCCGAATACACAGAAAGTGGATGTTATGATATGCTTCCAAGCATTAGCGGACATGGATTTCTGGATAGCAGCAACGAACGATCTTCTCTCGTATGTTTCCCTTTCAAATCCATGCATAGGATAAGTGGTATTTATTCATAGGATTCTGGTCTACAGATATTACAAGGAAGCCATCGCTGGCGAAACAAAAAACTATATCTCAAACAGGGCATTCGCAGAGGCCAAGGCCCCGCTTCAGATTGCCTCTGACATTAGAGTTGAACTGGTTTCTTCGAGGAAGATTATCTATGAAATTTTGGCAAGTAACGAAGATCCTGTTCAAATATGGCGGGCTTTCGAGCGTGGCTATATGTAAGGGCAATTTCGCTTGTTTCAGGTTATTTTCACGCCTCATATCATGATGATGCAGAACCTGGCACATTCAACAAAAGCGGTACAGGTTTACTGAACTTGGCATCGTATAATTCGGTAGTAATGGTCCGCTCGTACGTTGAATCAACAACTATGTGACAGGAACTCTCGACAGCCCGCGTAGCTTTTGTGGTAATGAAACGAAGTTGGATGAAGGTCAAAGATAAATAGTGCCAAGTTACATCCAAATGACAATGTCAGGTCATCAGGCTACGTCAGGCAATGTCTGATCGAGGAGATCAACAGCCGCTTTTGAACGTGGCCCCATGTTAAACTGAAAACTCTGAGGTTGACTGGATAATCGAATCAATACTTGGCAAGACTCCCAAAAGGGCAGGAATCGGACAGACCTAGTGATTCCACTAGAGACAGGGACGACATCAGGAATAATTTCATTACCATCGTCATCGATAGCCCTCGTGATGTTACTCGTCGCCAAAATAGTGGCCATTGCAATCCAAAAACTATCATCCGCAAGGAAGCGTCCAGGACATTTCCTAGGTCGCTTAATCAAGATATGAAACAAATGCGTGTTGTAATGATTACCTCCGTCCAAATCCATACTGTGCCGTGGGGTATGGTTTTCCTCTGCCCACTGGAGCTGGCAGAAAACGAGCAGGGTCGAACGCGGTCGGGTCCTTGTAGACTGATTCGTCAAGAGTTATTCCCCTGTGGCATTATAATCAGTAAGAATAGGAAGAGACTTGCGCTCATTGAACCCGCCTGGTATTTGCGATAACCGTTGAGCCCTTGGGAATTAGCATGCCGTTGTATACGTCGTCCTCAAGAGCCGTACAAGGTACACCTGACTATGATGTTAGCGGTGGCAAGTGGCGATCTGGAAGAATAGAACTAATGTCACCTGTAGGCACAGCATGATTCCATCTTGTGAGAGCTGTGAGCCAAAAAGACGGTGTTAGCAAAATATCAAAGGAACTTATCAGAACCTCAAAGTTTCCTGCACCAAACATTCCAGATAAGGTAGGCGTTGGCGGTCGGCAAAGTCGGGAAGGCGGTCATTGCCAATAACGGATTCAATCTCATGCTGGGCGTGAGCCTGGCAGCCAGGATAAAGTACCATTGCTAACATAAAGAAGAGGAGGGTCGATGAAGTCTTGGACCTCACTGTCAGTGATCATTCTTCTCGAGATAATCACTGCTCACAGTCTCAGCGCCGGCAATATAAGTGACGGCGGCCGCCTTTTGAATTCGCTCATTATGTTCTGTATCTTCTTCTAGCCCTTCATCACGAGCGGAATTGAGCTGAGCCGTTATAAACGATTCCCTTGCAGCACCTTGAGCCTGTCAGGTCCATCGATTAAGCATGGAAGAACATGAATTATTGAATTTGCGGACCATCTGTGCTTTTACTTGCTCGAAAGGGTACTCAAGGAGTTTTCGGAACTTCCATGACGATTTTCGAGCCAACTCGGCGTAGTAGGTTCCCGGAAACCAGGAAGGAAATCGAGAGACTGTATTGAAGTCGGTCGAAACATTCTCAAAACGCTTTTAAAAGCAGGGCCTGCGCTTACGAATAGGGAGGAAATCGATTGGTGTACCTCCTGGAGGGCCAGATTCTCTTATTAGGGTTATACAATTCTCAGCAATCTGGATATATGGATCCGAATCTGCGACAATACGATGCCCAAAGGTCAGTTCCATGATGATTGCGGTTGAAAATCTAGAGGAATGAATCAGCACAGATGATGAGCTCAAAATCATGTGCAGTGATTCTGACTACCTTAGAATTGACGCTGAATAGTTTTCTGGTTTGGATAGAAGATTTTGCACGAGTACTCGTGCTTCATGACCCTGTAAGCTCCGATATTCCTTGACTTTCTCCTTGCTGAAGTACTGGTAAAACATCTTTCGCTGCGAGCGGTAGTCTTCCCCGTCATTCATGAACGCCATTGTTCCTCCAAAACCAATCCTAGAGATTTGCCATATCAGCGGGGAGGAGGGAATGGGAAGGCAATTTAACTACATTTCAAAGATTGGCATGCTAGGCCGGTTACGATAGTTACCGCCCCTTCGGTCTATCAAGTCAAAGGCGGCTCGAGCACTGTTTAAGACGACAAAAGATTTATTGAGGATCTTGAGGTGAATCACGTCCCCTAGTAGAAAGAAGCTGTTAGATATAGACAATCAAAGATACTGGGAATTCTGACCATAAGTTTGCCTAATTCGCAGAAGAACATGTCCTGGCCCGCAGGCGGAATCAACCGCGCGTGGCCAATTAAGGGGGACGAGGGCGGGCTCGGAGGTAGAGGAATATTTTTCTTGCTAATGGCTCTTAATACGAGTATCCCAGTTAGACAGAACCCGAAAGCAGCGAAGATAAGGTGTGACAAGATTCGAAGGCAGTTCGAGGGCAATCGATGTGGGGTTCGAGCTGAGAATTTGAAGACCGCACCACTTGACGTTCTGCAATCAGTTATACTTGATGCACGAGAAGTTATCGGAGATCATCATACGCCTGTTTTCCACGTGTAAGTTGAGGAGGGCTAAATTCACTGGGGTCGTGGAGGCGGGTCTAATCAGGGTCAATGTTGTTCAAACTTCGGAGTTCCTCATACCCGCATGAGTAGTATTAATAGTAGTTAAGTCGAAGGCTCATGAATTTGCCTGAAGGCTGCGAGAGGCTGGCTGTCATTGTCATAAGGGTGTCAGGAAGAATTGTTCGAGTCACCCTTAGATAGATAGATTAATCCGCAACGGTCCGCGCACGAACAGGCGGCTCCCAGCCCGCGATCAGCCAGTCGTAGCCAGTCGTACCCACTGGCACAGGCCAGACTGTCAACGCCACCCCCGCTTATCATGATGACGTATTGAATCAAATTTCAGTTAGCCGAGTACGGTACGCCAGGTGTGCCAGGCAGGATTTCAATTCCAATGTATAAGTTTGGTAGATTCACAGCTGTTAGTTCCTGCAATTCTGGGTTTATTTGTCATATCCGCCGCTTCGATGGCTATTCTGGGATTTTGGGGTATAATATACGCACATTTCCTTCCAATTTCGGAACTGATATGTTGCTGGTAGGTCAGAAAACACAATTTCGGGTAAAAGTATGTAGGAGATTAACACAAACATCTTTATTATACCCAACAATAAATTCAGTGCATCCATTTCGTCTGTTCAGATGGAGTTTCTATTGAGATTTTGTTTTGGAAGCCGTAGCACAATTACATCTTGCAAGCACCGACGGTGGCTGCATCTCGATTCTCATGTCGGGCAGTGACATTCCTCCACGCGTGTAGACAAAGCTGTCTGCCTTCCCAAAAATTCCATTTGTGGTCTCATGAAGCTGGAGCGGCCCATTTCTCTTTATTTTCAACAGATAAACATAGGCGAAAAAAATAGAAAAACACAATCTTTGAGTCGAAAACAAGTAATTCAAGTGAAATTATGACGAAATTTCCAAAATAGCCATCGACTGGCCGTCGAAGCAGGGAGGATATGACAAATAAACCAAGAACCACAGATATTGACAGTGGAAATCTACCGAACTTGTACATCGGACTTGAAATCCTGCCTGGCACACCTGGCGCACCGTACGTGTGGTGATCAGAGAGGCACTTGGTATTCCAAGATACTTGGATGTAAGATCGAATTTATTGCGTGCATCTAGCCACCCCACACCCATTCTATAGGGTCCAAAAAGAACTACCATCGCTCCAAGTCGTATGTCCCATGTAGCCGGGTGATTATTTTCATGTAGTCAGGTTCGTTGTCGGGTGTAATATAACCAAGACGAATGAATAGATCGAGGAAAACTGAAGGAGTTGGTCGATCTCACTAGGAAATGGAAATAACGACTCACCAAGGGCACAATCTGGCTTGAACAACCCTGCACGCATCTTTTCTACGATTTCAGTATATGTTAAGAGCTGGCAGGTTGTTTGTAAATAGTCCTGATATGACTAGAGCTACTGTACGTGAAACGTACCTCGAAAGACTCGACTTCGCCATCGAGGGGCCGAGGTTCGAGGACCTTCGAGTCAACGTCGGGAGGCATTTGGATGTCGTACACGTATCTAAGCCACCATGAGTTCCTGTAGATAAGAACGACGCAATTTATAGTGCGTACCCAACCTCAGGTTGAAGCCAACCCTTTGGCGTCCTGAAGTCCACTGGTCAGCCCGATGCCTACCCTTCACTCAATTTGTCAACAATACCTGTAGAAGTAGCTGATCGCACCAACGGCTCGAGCATATTTCCGAACAATATGGTCTGCGATGCTTGCTTCCTCCATGCATTCCTTGACTATTGACTCAAATGCCGACATGCCGCTAGGAATACCGCCTGCAACTGTATTGTCCAAGAGTCCAGGAAACCTTTTGAAAACATTAATTGATTGGCACGATGCTACATAGGT
>JABCKO010023886.1:0-21157 GCA_018855915.1 Tephrocybe sp. NHM501043
AATACTTGGCAGAAAGATATGGGTTATAAGGCACAATATCACAATTGTCATAGTGATGATTATTTTTCTCAAAGGAGCAACCATTGTTTGGCCTAGCATATTGAGGATATCCATCATCACCATAAAGAGTGGTTTCTCTAAACTCTTTGGGAAATCTTTTTGAGCATTTGCCATCCACCATACACTTGGCATCTGATTTATCAACACCACAGGGGCCATGAACCATATTTTTAGTAATGACTTCATATAGCTGAGGATGGACATTTTTATCTGGAAGCTGAGCAGAAACAATAGAGTCTACATCAGCTGCATCTCAAATTTTATGATCTTCATGTAGAAAGATCAATAAATGCATATGTGGAAGCCCACACTTTTGAAATTCAATTGTATGAACTGAAGCTACCACTTTTCCAAAGAGTCCATCATTGATTTCCTTGAGTAATGCCTTCTTTTCAGTTTAATAGGGCAGTCAGCAGCTGTTTGCAGTTTTCCATTAATGCAAGGCTCTTTTAAGAGGGCTTCCTAAATTTCAGGCCAGTTAGGGTTTGCTGTCATTGTCAAAAAGATATCTGGCTTTTGAAAATGTCTGCAAATAGCCATAGAATCTTGAAAAAGCTGTTGCATCTGTCTTTCACTGCCAGAATGTGATGATGGCAATATAACTTGCTGGCCCAATTGTAGAACTTTATCTCCTGCAGCAGCATCAACTACTCCTTGATACACTTCAGCTCTGATTTTTTTCTGAATGAATCTCATTCAAGTAAGCCTATTTTGTTCAATAGAAGCCCAAGTATCAACAACATATTGTTGGAATAATCTGCCTCTCCACAACAAAGCAGCCTCATTTTCTAAAGCCCATGGTTGCAAACAATATGCATAGTAGGCTGTCTCAGTGACTTTTTTCTGTTCTCTGTTTACCTGCAGCCCCATGTTGTAAAGGAATATGTAGATGCCATCTATCTTCTCCTTTTGAGAAGAGGAGTGTATAATGCAGATGACTTATGCACTTTAGCTGTCCACCATGCATGTGCAAAATAATATCTTGATGATTTGAACATTCTTCAGATCCATCTCCTGGAATTACTGCAGCTATTTCTTCTGCATCATTAGGATTATTATATCTGTGAGGATCATTACAATCTGCTTGTAGCTTGACATACATCACTTGTGGTTGATCATCTGGAACAGCACACATGATTTCTGCTGCCTGCTTATAGAGATGGACATCAGGATGATCTCTATGAATCATTGCTTGCAATTTATTTATTATATTTCTATTTAACTCTGGATTCCAGTGCTGGCAGACTTGATTTGCATCTTCCAGACTATCATAGATATAGAGCTGAGCATATGATGCTTCTTTACTTTTATTTGGCAGTATTTTACCTGAAATATGATGAAGTTCTCCATTTATGCAAAAGGTATATTTCCCTGGTGCATTTGTAATTGCACAATCAATTTTAGCACCAAGGGAAGAAGTTCCCAGTATCAGTATGATCACCATCAAGCAGTTTATTTAAGTTCTTGAGGAGCTGCTTTCAGAGATGGTAATAGAACTTGACTCTATGAACAACATTGGTAATGTTCACAGCACACATTCATAGGCCCTAAATAATGACTTGATACAGGCTCCACATAAAGCTGTCTACCTTGCAAAAGAAGATTATTTCTTTGGCAATGATGACAGATTTGTGGAGTAGGGTTTAGTGGTTGAATAACTTGAACAGGCTGCTGTTGAGGCTGAGGAGGTGGAATATGTGGTGGCTGAGATGGTGGTGGCTGAGGTAGTATATATGGTGGCTGAGGTAGAATATATGGTGGCTGAAGAGGTGGAGTAGGTAGTAGCTGAGGAGGTTGTTCTTCAACCTCTGATTTTGGATCATGAGCAGCAGGATCATGGTTGTTAGGCTCCTCATCTGGTTTCTGCTGAAACTGAAAATCATTGCCTGCAGCAGCCAAGTTAGCCATTAGATCCTGAAAAGCAGCACATATTTGATCCAGCTCATTATCATTGATGTCAGGCTCATTGTTTTGCTGTAAGTCATCCTCATCATTAAAATCCAGTTCCAAATCAGCTTGTTGCTCCTGGTGCCAGAGATGCACCATTTGATTAGCTGCATGTTGGTTCTTTTGTCTGTGTTCAGAATCCAAGTCCATGTTTGCAAGATGCTGTTGTTCAAGAAACTCTGCATGATGTTGCTCCTCTTGAGCTGCAGCTCAAGCAGCTTCTTCAGCCTCTGTTTGTCTTGGTTGCTGTAGCTGTAGCTCAGCCAATGCAATATCTCTTTGTTGCCTTTTGCAGATCAGCTAATTGATCTGCTTACCAGGAAATCAATACTACAAAGGAGCATTCTCATGATTTGATAGAAAAAGTCCTGCAGAAAACTAATGTTATCCTTGAGAGTCTTCTCTCTGTTGCAGACTTGCTGAATAAGGCTTTATTAACCTACATTGAGGGATGATTGAAAAACTACTACCAATAAGGCCTTCACTGCTTATGTTTTTGTTCTGCCTCCTTACCCCCTGCTGTCTTTTAGCCTTCTTGTCAAAGATTCTCAGCATGCTTCAAGCAATTACACCAAAGGGCCTATTTTATTGTATGGTGAACTGGCAATCAAGGCTGAGTGACTTGAAGAAATATAATTGTCTTATTGATTACTACAATACAAACTTCCTAGTATGCTTTTCCTTCTTGTTCAACAGCATTTTTCATTAGGGCTTTTAGACAGATCTCATGCTCCAATTTAATATCAATTCATCACCACAACAGCCTACTCCCTCAGTGAGTCATATAATCAGACAGAGTGCTGACCTTTCCCTTTTTTTCAGTCCTTTCTTGTACAAGCCTGTACTACCCCCACCACCTCAGCTCATGATTGGGAGGAACAGACAAGAGTCTGCCATCATTGATGCATTGCTGCACAATTCTCCTGTGCATGTGGCAATACTGGGAGTAGGTGGAATGGGGAAAACAAGCCTTGCACTCTCCATCATACATGAGCACTCTATAGTGAAACAGTACCCATCATGCTATTTTGTCTCCTGTGAAGGAACACCATCTTCCCTGGCTCTAGTTGGTAAGATCACAAATGTCTTATGCTGTCCCCTAAATAATTGTGATGCACACCTGCTCAACACTGTACTCATTTTGTTTCCCAAAAACTCACTTCTATGTCTTGACAACCTTGAAACTGTCTGGGATAATGAAGGGCTGCAATCAGAACTTGAAAAATTGCTCTCTCTCACCTTCAGCTTCCACATATAAGCCTTATCATAACAATATGAGGCACACAGCACCCATCCAGAGTATCATAGTTAAGGCCAATCCTACCTTCACTGCAGCACCTGATAGTCAATAGTTCACAACATATTTTTGAGAAGACATGCACTGAACCATTTGATGAGTATGTGAAGAAACTACTTGAGGCAGTTGATGGGATACCACTTAGTATTTCACTCATTTGTGCTATGCTGGAGGAAGGAAACAAATCCTCAGAATTGTTGTGGGATTGATGGGTAGAGGCACAGTCCAAAGCTTTAGAAAATGGTGGAAAGGATTGACTCTCAAACCTTGTCACCTCAATCTATCTCTCAGTGCAAGGACCATGTATGCATGCAGACTGCAGGACAACCAATATCCTGGCCATGCTCTCAATGCTCCCCAATGGATTTCCAGATAATAAAAAATGCCAAGGAAGCATTCAGGAGATGCTTGCCTGTAGGGTACAACTTTCTGGAAGCATTGCTGATGATGCACCAAGTTTTACTCATTTATATTGATGAGACTGGGATGTCTTACAGGCTGTAAATGTTGAATCCTGTCTGTGCTTTTTGTGAACAAATGCTAGTTCTCCCAGAGGAGCTCAAAAATAGCATCACATCATTCTACATTGGAATGCTGGGTCATTTCAAAAATTATAGAGCCCCTGAGGGACATGCTATAATCCCAAGCAAACTCAACAATATATATGCAATTTTAATGTAGGCATGAAAAACAGATGGGGCTAATCCTGCAGTGGCAAGTGCATCCATCCAGTTCACAGATTGGTCTAAATACCTGGGGAACCCAGTTGATGAGTTGATATGCTTGGCCATAGAACAATTAACAGGACTGCTAGAACTTCTTGGGGACTGTCATCAGACAGCAGGACAGGTGTATATGCATCACAACAAGTTAAATCATGCAGAGGGATCATTTGAGCAGGCTGCTGAGCTTGACCAACTGGCCTGCAATGTATAGGGCAAGGCAAATGATGTTCAAAACCTTAGGAAGGTATACCTGCAGTGATACAAACTAGACAATGCTAAGGCATTGTTTGAGCATACAACTGAGTTCCACTGACAATCTCACAATGTCCTGGGTGAGGCAAATGACATTCAAAATCTTGGAGAGGTGCACTTGCAATGAAACAAACTAGATGATGCCCAAATATCTTTTGAGCATGCTGTTCAGCTTCATCTTCATTGCCAGACCCACAGTATACTGGGCAAGGCAAACAACATTCAAAACATTGGAAAGGTGCATTTGCAATGAGACAGACTGGATAATGCCAAAGCCTTCTTTGAGCATGCTACTCAGCTTCATTACCAGGCTCATAGTGTACTGGGTGAGGCAAATCATGTCCTGAATCTCAGAAAGGTGTACTTGTGATGAGACAACCTGGACAGTGCTGAGGTGTTGTTTGACTGCACTGCTGAGCTTTACTACCAGGCCTACAGTGTACTGTGTGAGGCAAATGACATCCTGAACTTTGGGAAAGTGCATTTCTGATAAGATAAACTACATGAGGCTGAGGCATCTTTTCAGCATGCTGCTTAGATTCACCACCAGGCTCATGATATACTGGGTGAGGCAAATAATGTCCAAAACCTTGGGAAAGTGCACTTGCAACAAAACAAACTAGATAATGCTCAGACATCCTTTGACTATGCCATCTGGCTTCACTGCCAGGCCCACAGTGTATTGGGTGAGGCCAATGATGTCTAAAGTCTTGAGGAAGTGCACTTGCAACAAGGCAAACTAGATGATATCCAGGCATCATTTCAAGAAGCTGCTCTACTTCACTAAAAGGCTCATAATAGACTAGGTGAGGCAAAAAAGCATCCAAAAACTTGAGGAGGTGCACTTGCAAAGAAAAAAACTGAAGAATACCAAATATATGCTGAACTGTGCCCTCTGAGCCTTACTGCAATAGCTGTTCTTGTAGATACAAGCAATGTTTCTTCCCTTGAAGAACCATGAAAGAAGATTTATGACAGAGTTACCACTTTTGTTTTTAACATGAATAAATAAATAAATTTTATTTTATGCTGGCAGGTTACACTATAGAGTTCAGGAATGTACTAATGTCTATTTATATGGTGGCAATAAATTCAAATTTGTGTCTAAAAGTTGTGTCTGGGTGTTTCCTCCTGTAATTGTGTTCAGCTGGCTTTATAGATCTGGGGCTTTCACATAAGTCTTTAACATGAAAGCACAACCTTTCTCAGGCATTGCATATGTCAATAGCTGAGATGGTGATATCAGACAATGTTGGTGGTACATATTATGCTTCAGTCCCTATTGCAATAGGGAGAACAATGGAGTGTAATCTGAGGTCAGAAATAAATAAATTTAAAGGACTGGCAAGGAGCTTCAAAATGAGATAGAAAGTTCATAAGAGCTTTAGCACTGTTACTCAAGATCTCTTCCATTCTGTTATGACAATTTTGAAGTGACAAGTTTAAATTCAAACTGGCCCCAATACAATGTTTCCAGCCCTCCATTGATTTGAAGTGTAGTGCAATCTATGCTGAAGTGAAAATTTTGCAAAAACTTTGTTTGTACTATAAAATGGGATGTTCATTGACAATGGTCTTAAAATATTCTGACTATTATATAAAGGTCAGTATATTAACACAACTTGTGAAGGATAGGATGAAAAAGGATTAGAAATTGTAATAAAACAGTGGGATCCTTTGGGTTACAGTAATTAATGGAAAGGTTTATGTTCAATTGATGATATAACTAAGTTCAATAATGATCAGCTTGACTACAAGAAATAAATGAATCTGAGTACAGGAAATATCATACACTAGAAACACTCCTTCAATGAAGAATAGACTGAGGGTGTCAAATCTAAATGGGTCTACTATATATGTGTGATAGTGTACTGTGCAATCAAGAGTTCAAAAAACAAATACACCAAGATGCTGTGAAGTGCTGTGCATGATTAACAATGTGATTATGAAGGTTTGCTGAATTCTTCAACACTCCCTCAAACCATTGATAATCCCAATGTGCATGCAAAAACCTTGGCTTTCACAGTCAGAAGGGCTTTCATGAGCATGTCAGCAGTCATGTCATCAGTAGAGCAATAAATGAGCTTGATAGATCCAGCCTCAATGATATAGTGAATGTAGTGGTAACAGATGTCAATGTGCTTGGTATGCATGTGATAAGATCCTGATTTGGTAAGTGCAATTGCTGATTTGGAATCACTGAACAATGTCATTGATTCCTTCATCAACCTAAATAGCTCTCCCACTGGACATTGAATCCAGACAGCCTCCTTTGCAGCATGGGTTGCTGTGATGTATTCAGCCTCTGTGGTGGACAAAGTTACAAGTTCTTGCTTCTTTGAGGACCAAGAGACTATGCCTCCATCAACCAACAATACAGACTCTGAAATTGCTTGCCTGTGCTCCTGTGATGCTCCATCTGCATCCACAAACCCATTTACAGCCATATCTCTACCTCTATATATTAGCTCTATATCCCTGATTCCAAGCAAGTGCTGGAATATTTGCTTTACAGCCTCCTAGTGGATCCAGACCAGGTTATCTTCAAAGTGTACAACTGTTCATATAGCAAACACAATATCTGGTTGAGTTCCTATGGCAGCATACATGAGGGGTCTGACAGCTTCATAGAAGGGCACATTATGCATACAATGAATATCCCCAGGTTTTCAGGGGCATTGTGATCTGTTGAGTACAAGGTTGGTATCTATTGATGTTGCTGACAGTTTCAGGTTGTTGAAGTTGTATCACATGATTATTCAATCAATGTAGGATTTCTGGGGGAGGGATAGGGTGCTGTTGACCATATTGCAAGAGATTCAGATGCCAAGGAACCAATTGGCTTTGCTGAGGTCCATCATTGCATATATTTTATTTATGTCTCTCTTGAACTTGCTAATGTATTTAACAGATGTATCTGTCAAAAGTCAATCATCAACATGAACTGCAATAATGACAATTTCTCTGCCAGTTTGCTTAAAGAACACTCCATGATTAGCCTTGCATTGCATGAACCCCAATTGCTTGAATGCCTTCCTCAATGCCTCATACCAGCAGTTCTTTGCACCTTGCTTCAACTCACACAAGGCCTTCTTTTTCAACCTCAATACATACTTCTGCCTGTCAGCTGCTGCTGCCACTTCCTTTGGTTGCTCCATATACACCATATCATCATCTACCAGGGTTCCATTCAGGAATGTGCTGTCAAAGTTAAATGCACACATACTAGCAAGGTGAATAAGAGACGTTATTGAAAGGTGTCAAATTTCCTACAGTAATGAGCGCTGTCAGAGAACAAGCACTTGGCTTGAGTCAGAAGAAGCACACTTCTGCCCAAAGCTTAGATGGTTTACCTCATCAAAATTCCAGATATGAGCACCATGCAGATGATCATGACAATTTTCAAATTTGTTTTGAGGCCATGCTTAATTTTGGTTGATAAAGAACTTTGTGGCTACTGACCCTGAAAATCTGGATTTACTGCGAATTAGGTAGAAACACATTGCAATGGCAATGATGATGTCAATAACAGTAGTCCATGCAAACGATGCATAGATAACCCACTGAGGAGGATGGTTGAATCTCAGATTTTGCCCAAGGATATCAGTTCCAACCCTCACTAAAATCTCATTCAGTTGTGCAAAACTGGTGATCCCATATCTAAGAAAGTGAGTTGGTTACCTACACCAGCTATATTTCTGAAGAACTTATATTATACTCATGCTTTATAAGCCAATACTTATTAGTTAAGTTTGTTAAGTTTGTTGACAACTCAAATGAAATATAGAAATATCTGCACCTATGCCAATGACTGAGATTCCAGGTGGTCTTAGCCTGGTCTTGTGAGGAAGCCCAAAACAAGCTTATCATAACCACTTAAAACAATGATGGCCTGTGATAGAATATAATTAGATGCATGTGATAGTGGGGTGACCTCAAACTTACAACAATCAGTGGCCATATGCACTGATGGTGACATCCAACTGAAAGAATCAAATTCACCTGCCAGGTTGCATGTGATGGAAGAAGACACTCATGCTTCCGCACATGCACAGCATACAAGATTTGTACAATTACAATAATAACAACCTTCATGCCAGAAAGATCAGAGGCTTAGTGAGCACAAAATAACTGGGTATAACGTTATAACATATATTCACAGCAATCCTGAGCTATATGAAAGTTTCATGAGGTGGTAAGTGGGTCTTTTTTCATTGAGTGATGCAAGCCCCCACCTTGAAACTCCTATAGGTTGTACTGTGAGCAGATCTGTACAACAAGCGCAAAAATTATGAAATAATAAAGCAAACCAGATGACCAATTAAAGGGCCCCAAGAGACCCAAAAGAAATAATCAGATAATGATACACCACAGCAATTGTTAAAGACACATGGAGCATGTCTAGTAGCCTGAACTCAACAGGTCAACAACCTGCAATGGTACAGGCCACTGCCACATACCAGAGCAAGGCAACCTGGTTGAAGACTCAGGGTGAGCTGACCAGTTTGACTTAGGGTTGAGGAAGTACACACGGAATATTTTTGTACCCAGAGATCTTTCGGATAGTTTAGAAAGTATAGATATACTTGGAGATTTGTGACACCATAAAGGCTTTGGAGGTTGGTAAATTTGCAAAATATGGGTACATGAACAGTCACATATATTGCAGCTATCATAGCCCCCACAAAAACTGCACCAATTGTATTTCCCAGTGTGACCTCCATTGAAAGTGGGTGCTAAAGCTGATAATACAAGGTGTGGTGTGATCACATGCAAGAGCATTGAAAAAGAGTCTTAAAAGAAGTGCCCCAGATGTTAGCGGAGTGATCCACATGTCTGAATTTTCTGAAGCTGGACCCCTGTAGAATTGAGGGCCATATAAACAAACAACAAATACATCTTAGTGAATGGCAATACAGCAGATGGTGGTGAAATCTTAATCCCAAGTGGATGGCCAACCATTATGCACTGCCATTGCAAGGATTATCCAAAAAGATGCCATTTGAGCAACTAGTGCATAAGTTTCATAATGCCTGACACTGTTAATTTGAATATATCCCCTTGCAACCAGATGTGCTTTATATTTTTTGACTTTGCCAGCTGCATTTTTCTTAATTTGGAGTACCCACTTTTAATCAATATTTTTGAAGCCTGGACCACATTCAATGACCTCCCAGTTGCCATTATTTTTAAACTTCACTATCTTGTCCTTAATAGTGAGCTTCCATTTTGGCCAATCAGGACATTGTTGGGCTTCTGAGTAAGTGGGCATCAATCCTTCAGCTTCACCTGTTGCTGTTGCTATAGCAAAATCTTCCATGCTAATCATTTCTCATTTGTCTTCAGCACTACCACCTTCTTCCATGCCACCCACCTTGCCTTCTTCTCCTTCTGCCTCAGACCCTTCCTGAATTGCTCTTGGGAATAAAGGATCACTAGGTCTTTGACTCATTACTCCTTCTCCCTCTTGCAACCTCCTTAAATATGCTGACTCCTTTTGAACACAACAATTATGACCTTCTCATGCATTGGGTGCAATAGGCTCAATATCAGCAGATGCTGGTGGGGTTGGAAGTGCCAGTGAATTGGCAGGCAGCTTATTTGGAGATGGTTCATTGGAAACAACTTCTTCAGTGACTTTGTGACTGGGTACCAACAAATCAGGCTGCTTGTATGAAATTTCAAATTTGGAAAATTTGTCCAACTCCTCCTTGAGTGGCTCAGTGAGTTCTTGATCTGTGAATTAAAAGTTATACTTTGTTCAACAGGTATTGACTGCTTTTCAGGCCAATAAATTTTGTGTACACTTGCCACCTCATCAAAACCTACCCACCAACCAATCTTTGTATGTCTATCAAGCTTTGATCTAGAGGTGTCATGGACCTTTTGACCTTGCATCCCCATGGTGGAATATGTGAGATGATAGATTTAGTGCCATACATGAGTTCATAGGGTGTTGTGTCACTGAGAGTGTAAGTATAGGTTCATTTTTTCAACTACACATTGTGCATAGCTGACTCTCCTTATAGGAACTTTAGCATACCACTGTTCTTTGACATACTCAGACCTTTTTGAAAATGATTCAATTGAGATGCTCAGCAATTCCATTGTATTCAGGAGTACTGTGTACAGTGAGTTGTTGTTCTGTTCCCTTCTCTGCAAGATGAGCATCAAACTCAGCACTCATATACTCTCCCCCTCAATCTGAATGCAGTGCTTTAATACATAGATTCTTTTTTATCAACAACCATGCCTCATATTGCTTATAGGCCTGCAACATATCACTCTTCAACTGAAGTAAGTAGATCTTTGTAAATCTGCTATAATCATCAGTGAAGCTGATGTAATATGCTCTGCCATTGATAGTGTTGATAGGTGCTGGTCCTCCCAAGTCAGAATGGATCTCATTGCCAACTCTGGTCATACAGTCATGGATGTACTCTCTTTGGATTGGTTTTAATTATCCTTTGGCCCACTTGCATGCTTCACATAGTTTGGCCTTCATGGACTCATCCAGCTGCATTCCTTTGACAAGGCCTTTCTGCACAAGTCAACATGCAGCTTTATATGCAATGTGTCCAAGCCAACAATGAAGCTCATTGATGTCAAGGATCTCAATAACTGGTAGTGTTGTTTCAGTGGATGTAGCTGTAGCAGTTTCAAGGGATTGTTGTATAAAGGTATGATATAGCCCTTGATACATCTTGATAATCTCTGATTTCTCATGGTTCTTATTATAGATGTGGCATATTGTGCCTTCAGAGACAACTTGTGACCCTGATGTTGCAATCTTACTGATTCACACCAATGTTATACCCATTGATGGAGTATATAAGACATCCTGGAGGAGCACTCAAGCAGGGCCATCTTCACTATTGGGGATTGTCAGGTACATATCACCCATACCAGTTGCAGAGAATGTCCACTTATCAGCTGCAGTGATGGATTTTGGAGTGATAGAGTGAAAGTTGATGAAGGAGTGCCATAGACCAGATGTATGGCATGAAGCACCAGCATCATAGAGGGTGACATCAATTAGACCACTACCAAGTCCATCAGGTGAATCTCTTGTGAGCTCAGTGGCTGCAAAGGTGTATGTGTATGCATCCTCTTCAGGCTCATTAATCTCAAAAGAAATCATAGACTTGCTATTCTTGACTCCACTCTTGGCACTACTCAACATCTCTTCACTATCATTTTCACTCTTGTTCACTCTCTCTGCATTCTCAGGCTCATCATCACTGGCATCATCTCTGTCATTGGAGTTCTCAGGCATCTGAAGTGCTGGTATGTCTTGATAATCATCTTTGAGCATCAAATTGTCATCTGATGAATAATTTTCCAGGAGATCATTGAGCTCAAATGTTGTGTTCACAGGGATGGAGTGGGATGGAGTGGAGGATGCTGCAAGACTTTGAAAGTCATCCTTGAAGAGAAAACTCAACATGCTAATGCTTGATCCCTCTATCTCATCACGCTCATCATCAATGGCTAGGCCTGCAGTGTTTAAATCTTCTTCCATGAAGTTTAACACATTTTCATCTGCTATTGCCATCCATGCTTCATCCTTAGCTCTCTTTGCAGCCTCTGCACTTGCTGCAGCATCTTTCATCAGCTCTTCCATCTTTGCCTTTGATTTGCCTTTTGGACCTTGGCCTTCCTTCCCTCCACCCAGTGCCCAACAGTCAGCTTTGTAATGTCCTCTTTTATGACAATTGAAACACTTGACATTCTTTTTTTAGCCTTCAGAGCTAGCTCAACCTTTGCTGCTGCCACTAGCCTTGTATGATGCATTCTCTTTCTTGCAAGTGCTCTTAGACTTTAAGGTACATTGCTCATACTCCTCTGTTACTGTTTGCATCAGCTCATCAGATGACAGTGTAGTACTGATGACACTAGACATTGTGTTTACAGTGGAATGTATGCATTATAGCTCAGAGGTAAGGAACCAAGTATTATAGCATAGAAATCCTCATCAGTGGGGGGGTATCCCATTGATACAAGATCCTCACACATTGTTCATAACTTTGTGAAGTGTGCATGAACATCAGCCTTCTCAGCATACTTCTCCTCTTGAAGGTGTCGCCTAAGATCAACAGAAGCCATTTGAGATTTCTTCTCAAAGTCTCTTACAAGGGCTTCCCAGATGTTTTGCACACTCCCAAAGCCATGGATCTTCATGAACAACAAATCAGGGATGGTCCCAGCAATTTGTTGCTTCACAATATCCTCTTCCTGTTTCCAAAATCTTTAAATTCTTTTCCCATTCTGTGTCCAAAATAACCTCTGCAGGTGTGAGCTGTCTGGGTCTCATGATGGTGGGCATGGACTCCTCAGTGTCTTCTGTTGGTGTGGGTACAGGTTTGAGCCTCCCATTATCTGTGACTGGATCAGTAGGCTCTTGGGCAGTTCCATCCAAGGTGCTCTGAGTAGCCTCAAGCATCAATAGACCAGAGAAACCAGTCTTTGTAGATGACTCAATTGACACCAGCAACATTCAGCTTTGAAATGCATAAGAATTCATCACCAAGTTTAGTAATTGAATTAGACATGGTATTTGGATGTGATTCAAGTTTCAGTAGAGGCACAAGATGAGTTTATTTGTTATTTAAACATATGGGTCAGGGCCCATAACCTAATGGAAAGGTTCACATTTGATTGATGATATAACTAAATTCAATAATGATCAGCTTGACAACAAGAAATAAATCAGTCTGAGTACAGTAAATATCATACACTAGAATACACACCTCAGTCAATGAAGAATAGACTGAGGGTGTCAAAACTAAATGGGTCCACTATATATGTGTGGTAGTGTACTGTGCAATCAAGAGTTTAAAAAACAAATATGCCAAGATGCTGTGAAGTGCTGTGCATGATCAACAATGTGATCATGATAGTTTGCTAAATTCTCCAACAGTAATGATAGTGAAAAATTGTTATTAATCTCTAGAATATCTCCATGCTCACAGGTCCAGGCTTTCTCATTTGAATATTTTGTTTTTGTGGTATCTTTCACATAAGGCTCTAACTGTACTATATATTTACTATATAAAATATGGTTAATACCCTATATGTATACATATATATATAGGGCTCTGGAGAAAAGGAGGGGTATATGGTAAATAACCAGTATATAGCTGGTATATACAGTTGTACTTACAAGTCAAAGTTTCTTAGTTGCAAGAACCTGTGAGAGCCTTATGGTCATCCATGACCCAATTAATCTCTATGACGGCCCCTGCGTTCCTTACTGCTCACTCATGTAAGGACACCAATTACCTCAGCAGTACAGTGTTACACTCCCTACATCTCTAAAACTTTATCTAGCTGATAGAAGGCTCATTTTGCATAGTCAATGGACATAATAGCTAGCTTTCAAGCCATAGTTTATTGTTTAGAATGGCAGTTCACTGCCGCCAACTATGCAGGCCCATGGGGAAACATTGAATCATGGTTTTTTGAGCAGCCTGTGTAAGTGGATGTTGCTGTCATAACTGATGACAATCCCTTTGGGGGTGGGCTTAAATATGAGATTAAACAATATCTCAAGTTTGAAGGTGGTTGTGGTGACCTTTGATGCCCTCTCATGTAGTGGAGAGTATGTAATCTCAATCCTTGCTTAGATGCTGGTGGCCATTGAACTTGTTGCACAACTATACATCATCTTTTCTGGTCATTTCTCACATGGCCCATGATTTCCTTGCAATACCTGCAGCTAGTTGTATCTGTTAAATGCACCTTTACCAAGTCTGCAGATCTTTGCAGTTCACTCAAGGCAGAAACCATCTTCCATGCACTTTTGCATGGCTGGCAGTGAAAGTTGCAGTCACATGGACCCCTACTAGGCCTATTAGGAATGTCAAAATAATAGGCCTAGTAGGGTTTTGGCAGTGAAACTACCTTCACCTAAATCCTATTTGGGAGAGGATTGGAGGGCAGATCTAGGCCAGTCCCACTGCTATTTTTGAGTTTTTCAGTATTCCCACAGGTTCTAATTAGATGTATGTGGTTGGCAGCTCTGATTTGGAGGTGCCAAATTTTTGGCGGTGGGACTAATTCAAAATATATATATATTGGATTTCATAAACACAATATTGCCATGTACTACAGATGTCATGTATGAGTAAATCACCAACCACATATCATATAACATATTATTCCAAAATCATTGTAGGAGAAAGTGTATTGGAAGCTTGTTACATAAAGTTGCCTGATGAACTTTTATGCTGTTTGATATGGTACATGTTCACTATCTCTGCCTATGTACACCCTGCTTCCCCAGCCTCTACCAGTGCAGACAATGGCTGATATGGTCTCACAATGTTGCAACCACTAATTTGGAAGGTGTTTTGGCAGTGTGGGGTTTCAAAAATTCAGAGGCAGTTTATTTTTAGAAAAGTACAGACCTTATCTGAGGCAGTCTATTTTTAGAGCAGTCCAAATCATTGGCTCCAATTTGGAAGTGACCCTTGGAGGCCTATTGGAACTGACCAAATAATGGGCCTACAAGGGTCTCACATGACCAAGACTTTCAATGCCTTAGGTGCACTTTTGTCTAAAGTATGGATATGCAATTGTCTGTTTGATCCTAATGCACCCACTGTCCCTTGCAAGAAACACAGTATGTCATGCTACATGCTCTACACTTTATGTTTTATGCTGTATAGCCTATGCTTCATAGCAGCATGCTTCATGGCAGTATGCCCCATGCTGTTTCTTCTGGATATGGCTTTGCATGATTCTATACATGCCTTTTATCTACACCCAATACAAGTACTAAGTTACTGTGGGACAGAGTCAGCTCTGAGCACTGCAGAAAAAATGACAAGGATGCCTTGTCAATCCTGAAGGTCTTGTCCTCTACTCTGGCTGGCAGTAACCTTAAGGATCATCTGAATCCTACTCATAGCAAGCCAAGAAGGGGATAAATTAAAGGTATTTGGAGATAACCCTGGTGTTATTGAAGGCTGGTGGAAAGGCAGAAGTCAGAGTAGGTCCACCAACAATGTCTTCAATCATATCCATAGCATCCTGGCAGAATATAGCTGTACTGTACACTTACATTATGTCCCAAGCAAACTCAACCCTGCAGGTAAGCTCAGCTGCTGCTCTCTCTTGCAGTCTCAATTTGCCAAACCTCATAATACAGGCAACCCATCAAGATAAATATACTATGCTTACAGCCTCCTCCTCCCTGCTGTCCCCATCCCCTATGAGCTCACACAATACATCATTGACTTTGATGGACCCTTCTACATGCTTGAGATCAATAACGAAAAGAGTGGAAACATTGCTACTCCCCTTCCAAAACCAGAAATCAATAACAATGCAAGAAACAAAGTCAGATAATTTGAACACCATCTTAAATTCATGGGTGAGGACTTCTTCCACAATGTGGCAGACTGGTAGAGGTGGCCAGGTGGTTCATTCACAATATGCACAGCTTGCAGACATACTACAAAGAAGTGGACTAGCTGTATACCACCCATCCATTACCCTATGCCCACATTGCTTTGCTGGAGACCAACTACACTTATGGAGGCCAGCAGTTCAACAGGCTCTTCAAGGAGTGATCACCCAGAAAGATATTGATCAGGTGGTGGCAATCATGGCCCTAGGCTGTGCAGGAGGCACAAAGGAGTCATACAGTTCAGGACTCCTCACTTGGCATGTCTGGTGTGATCAAAAGGGTGTGCTGGAGAGGGAGTGTACTCTTGCTTCACAAATCCATATACAGTCAAACCCCTTATAACTCATGGCCTCTCCATGGAATCTAAAAGGTATGGGTTAATGGGGGTTATGAGCTATGTGAGGAGTCATTTTATAGTTGGTTCTGAGGCTTATTTCACAGCAGAATGTACATAAATAAGCTATTTTTCATTATATTTGACTTTCTAGAGCTTTTTGAAGCTGAAATATTCAGTGAGAGTAGTAGATCAAAGAAACTGAACTTCCTGAAGGCAAGTTTAATGCCCAAAGTCTGTTAGAATCCCCTCCAGCTTCTGTACATATGGCTTTTGATATCAGATATATAAGTGAGGAGGGTTGAAGCCACAGTTTCAATTGAGCCAGCCCACCCAATAGTAGATGTGCTCCACATCAGACAATCTAGTTAAAGGGTGAGTCCTGGTCAGCAGTGAATTTGTGGTCTTTGCAAATGTTGATGATGGCCTAATGACACTGGGCTGGGACTGCCAATGTAAAACCATTCCACTACAAATAAATACTCATCTCTTTGGCTATTGGACAGACTCATCACTTTGTATCTCCTTTCTGTAAATAAATACAGGCTTTATACAACCACCATGAAATGCAGCCAATTGAATGCAAGTAAATGGTATGGAACAACTTGATCAAATTTCCTCACAATATGTGATGGACTACATAGTGTTCCTTTTATTATAAAAAAATTGTCAGTGAAATTACCATTGTCATCTGGCATAGCCTGAGTGAGGTAAACCACATTGTCTTCCACAGCCTGTTACAGAGAATTATAATTGCCATAAAGTGCTATATATGAGGAAACACTACACCTTTCATGAAATTTGGGCCAGTGCTGGGTGCAACCACAACATCTTACAGGCAACAATGTCAAGATAGGGATAGACAGTTATTAATTGATCATAGGTTGGATGGTTCTCTGAGAGTTGTTGAAGTTCATCTCAGAGTGTTTTCTGTGCCTTGTTGTTCCACAAAAGTTTGATCAATGCCTACTACAAGGATGTTCTCAGAAGGCCATCCTGACAGAGGTCAAAACACAAACTATTAAAGTTACTGATAGAGGGAATCCTAAATAAATGGTGTGTAGCAGATAGGTGATACATTATTCATGCTAAGGAAGGGAGATGAACATCAGTACACAACCGGGATTCTCAAGTCTTCAGCAATCCAAAGAGACTCAGAGGTGTAAACCAAGGGTAAACCCTTGGCTCTAGTAAGAGAGGATGGAAAGTATTAAAGCAGGTACATCTGTAGCAGTGGAATTGGATTGGGACAGAGGATGTCAAGAGTCTTAAGATCACACAGTATCTGGGACCAGGTGACTTTAGCATAGTAAAAGACTAAAGAAAACCTTTTTATCTATCATCACATGGACCAATCTCTAAACTGATCATAAGTGTGGCTCTGTGGCACACCCTACAGCCTTCAACACTCCCACCTGATGTAGGGGGCCACACACATCACTGAAGATTGGATCAAGAGAAAGCACCAATGATTCCCATCATCTGATGGAAAGCCTCGACTTTGACATGAGGGAGGGCCTTGGTCAAGAGGTTGGCACACATTTCTTTGGTGGGTATGTACCATGGTGCAACCTTCCCATCATCAACAGCCTGCCTCAGCCAGAACCAATGATGGTCCAGGTGCTTCGAATGCCCCATGTGTTCTGGGTGTTTCAACACTGATATGGTGGACTGATTGTCTATGTTCATAGTGAGTGGCATTAACAGTGGAATCCCGATGTCACTAAGGAAATTCTGCAACCAGCATACCTTGCAACCTGTTTCACTTGCCGCAATGAATTTGGCTTTGGTGGAGGAGAGCGCAACCATGGTCTGCTGTTTTGACATCTAGCTGACTGCACCACTGCCAATGAGGAGCATGGAGCCCATGGTTGAATGGCCCATATCCACATTACTGCCATGGTTGACATCCGTGAAGGCTTCAAAGTAGGAGGCTTGAAGAGGCACCCCAGGCGTGGCAGCATACTTGATCTTGTAGTCTAGAGTTCCTCAAATGTAACAAAGCAAGTGCTTGACCACTTTCCAGTGCACTGCGCCAGGGTTTAAATTGAATTGACAGAGAACACTGACTGCGTAGGCTATATTGGGCCTCATACACATCACTAGATACAACAGGGTGCCAGTTGCTTGAATGTACAGAACACACTCCATTTCTTTAATCTCATTGGGCAATGTTGGGCAGTCAGCCTTCAAGAGGTGAAGAACAGGAAGGATGGGGGTTGCAACAGGCTTGCAGGATAGCATATCAAAGTGTGAGAGCATGTCCAGGGCATAGGCATGCTGGCTGATCCAGAGTTTTTGATTTGCATGGTCCCTCATGACAACAACACCAAGGAGTCCTGTTGTGGGACCCAAGTGTTGAAGCTTGAAGTGGGAGCAAAGCTTGGAGATGATGTCAAGAATAGCAGCATGTGATTTTGAGGCTATAGTCATATCATCTACATGAATAGGAATGATTACTCTCATGTCATCCCACATGTAAACGTACATACAAGGGTCAGATGCAATGCGAGAGAACCCCATCTGCATGAAGACTTCATGTAGCTGGCAATGCCAGAGGTGTCCAGCCTGTTTCAGGCCATAGAGGCCCTTCTCCAGCCATCCCATGGGCTCACCGTCACTAGGTTTGTGCTCCGTTCCTGGTGGGACACCTTCAGCAAACCCTTCAGGGAATCTCATGTACAATTCTGCATCTACAACACCATTAAGGAATGCAGAGGAGATATTGACAGACTCAAGATGCCAGTCCTTGACAGCTGCAAGGGCAAGGACAGCTCTGATGGCAGCCCATTGTGCTGTGGGTGCAAACGTCTCATCAAAATCTACTCCAGGTTGCTGGCTAAAGCCCTGGGCAACAATGCATGCCTTGAAGCACTCAATTGCACCATCTAGAAGATGTTTGACTTTGAATACCCATCAAGAGCCAATTGCCTTCTGCCCGGCTGGGAGATATACAGCCCTCCACGTTCCATTAGCCTTCAGTGAGTTCATTTCCTCACACATTGCCTTGTACCACTCGGCTGAGTACTCACTTGCCATTGCTTCCTTGAATAACCGTGGATTTGTATTGTGTATGCCGACCTTGTTTGTGTATACAGTGCCTGCATCACTGAAGTCTATGCCAGCCTCAGCATAAGCCCTACTGGCAAAATGCAGTGCCTCCTCATTCTCTGGATTGACAACAAGGTCCATGAGTCATTTGTTGAGTCCATCAAGGTTGCTAACATGCACATCCCAAAGAGGCATACTGTCAACTGAAGGGAGAGTCAAAGGTGGTGGTGGTGGGACCAGATGATTAAGAGGAGACTGCCAGGTAGACTAGCGCTGCAGTGCATCATAGTAACTGGCATTAGGACATGCCTGAATACAAATGTGTGTGCTTGGCTGACAAGGCGGGGGTGGCCAATGATGCACTGATGCATGTAATGGGGCAGAGATAGGTGCCAGGTCAGGGCAATGTGGGGCAGGGTCTAACCAAGTAGATGATTGATTAGGGTCTTGGGGTGTAGGGTTGGCTAAGCAAGCAAGGGCTAGTGCATCATCATCAGCTCCCACCAATCCATTGTCATCTCCCACCTTTTCTAGCAGGTCTCCAGCCCAGTCTTCCTCATCGGTCGTGTCTTCATCAGCTAATCTGTTGCCATTGCCAGGTGGGACAATGATAATGGGAACAGGTGTCAAAATGGGAAGATCATCATCATATGGTTCATAGAGCACAACATTGTCTAAAGCAGATGAGGGCGGTGGAATAGGAAGAGACTTTGTTAACAGACCAGGGCAACATGTCTCATCAAAGATAATGTCACAAGACACAATAACCCTTTTCAACTTCAGTACATAAATCTCCCACCCAACATGATTATCAGGGTAACCAACAAATATTCCAGTGTGCATGTGACTTTTGAATCCACATCATTGGTCCTTCGCAATCAATACATAGGCAACACACCCAAAAACTTGTAGATGGCCTATTTGTGGCTTGCACCTCTTGTACGCTTCATATGGAGTCATGTTGTTGGGCAGTGATGATGTGGGACAGCGGTTGTGAACATGGCAATAAACACACAAAGCATAAGTCCAGAACCCTTGTGGCAAGTTTGCTTCAACTAGCATGGCAGTAATTGACTCCTTTATAGTACGATTTGCTCTTTCTGCTACAGCATTTTCCTGTGGGGTTGCCCTGTTTGTGAACTCAACCCAAATACCCTCAGCACATAGATAGTTGATTAAGGTCTTGGGTATGTATTTGCCGCCCTTGTCATTGTGAAAGCACTTGATCTTCTTCCCAGTCTGCTGCTCAACCCTAGCTTTGAAGAGCTTGAACTCCTCGGCAACATCACTCTTGCGGTTCATATTGCTCACCTCCATCCAATGCATTGAATTATTGATAAACATTACCCACCATTTTCTGTTGGATCGGAAAGCCCCAACAGGCATGGGGCTATGAATGTCACTGAACACCCTATCCAGTGCTTCTACTGAGCACTTGCTAATGTGGCTGAATGGTAACTGGTGCTGCTTTCCAGCTATGCATTCTTCACAAACTTCAGGAAGAGGTGTGTTGGATGTTATCCTCAGATCAGCAGTCATGTCTTTACTGATGAGTTGCTCCAGTCTGCGCAAGCCTATGTGACAAAGGCAACAATGCAACAGCTGTCTGTCAATGACATTCCATGGTAGTATAGATGATGAGCTGGGAGAAGCAGAGGGAGTTGACAAGGTGGACTGGGTGGATGCAGGCATTGCATGCATTGACGATAATGCAGGGGCAATGACAATGCAGGGGCATCTTTCTCCCAGCTTGACACAATTGTTTCTCCATCCAAGTAGGCCATTAGATGCTTGTTCACTGTGGCACTGAAAACACGCTGCCTTTTTTGGTTGAACCAAACCTTTCACCCAAAGAAAGTAACATGGAAGTTGTGATTCACAGCCAGAGTTAGGACTGACAGCAAGTTATTTGATAGATCAGGAACATATAGAACATTCAGGATAATAACATCTCTGAGCTCTATTCCTTTCTCATCCTTCCCAAGCAGCTTGATCCTCATGGATCCTTTTCCAGCAGAATAGACTACACTGTCATCAGCAAGATGAACAGGTACTCTCCATGCTTTGAAGGAATCTTT